>OY856410.1:753775505-754008005 GCA_963693085.1 Alisma plantago-aquatica
GTCCCCTATTCCATCCTTTTCTTGGGAGGCCTTTTTGAAGATGGAGAATTTCTTCCACATCCCCTTATGTCTTTTATCTACCATTTGTATAGCTCTTTGCAGATGCAGTGGCACCTTCAGGATATCCCTTGCTTCCTTACTTTTGTAGACCATGGAGGTGATGTCCAGTTCAGCTGCGCAATAGTTGAATACTATTGTATGTATTTTGTATAAACTGACGACAATCAGTGCCTAGTACTTTACAGTCCTTATGGGTAAGACCACAAATTTTGTTTCTTCCCTTCTCATTGCACATTGTAGCTCTATCACATTAGCAGCTTTGTCATCATTATCAAATAATAGCCCTGCTAGATATGTGTTGTTGTTGAACACTGGTTATACTTTATCAGGGTGTAAGAATTCTTCAAGTAGAGTGGCACACAATACCTTGAATAACTTCTTATGTATGCATGCTCATTTCAAGAAAACCCCTCTAAAGTGATCTCTGTTAAGTGGCCTTCCTTGTTGTGATACAAAATATTAGTTTCAGGTAGGTCGTCATCTAGTATGTCTACTGGGATATAGACATCTCTACATGTTATCCTTGATAATGTGGTCATGTCCATACGCGCCATCTTGCAGGGTAGAGGAGGAGCCACATCTAATTGTACTTCATTAACTGGTGTGCTCTGCTTTCTGGCTGGTTCATTTGTGAAGAAAGAGGCGAGCCCACCTTTCTCATCTTCTGCTGCCTATGTTTTTGTGGGCGATGCTTCTGTGGTAGGAGGTTGAACCCTTATTTCAATAAATGTTTGAGTTGATGCCCTACCTTCATCGTTCATTGATATCTCTATATTTATGTCTTTTGTTGGATGACTCACTTTTGACGGTTTCTCTAGTTCAATAATGTTGAGTGCGACAAATGTCGCGACCATTTTTTCTTCATAGAAAAAATCATCTTATTCATATTGCTCTAGGTCTTTCAAGAAGTCATTGCAGATATCCATCCCAAATGTCAAATCATCTAAGAATTTGTTGAGATCTCTTATTTCTCATGACATGAGATCTTTCGTCACAATGCTTTCTACTCTAGCGTTGATGACTTGTTTGGGGTCCTATGGCACAACCTTATCTTCTTCTAGGATACTATTTAGATTAAAAGCCCTTGACAACGTATTAGTTTTCCTTATTTTGTTGTCTTGATGAGTGTCTAACTATGGCGGTGTTTCCTTTGCATGTGGTTCTTCCATCAAGGAAGTCTTCACATTTGCACTTTCATCTTTCGATGCTGCTCCGACACTAGTTCCTCCCACATTGTCATCATCTTTATCTGGGCTTGAAGGGCTCAAGGAAGCATGTGATGTTGAAGGGCTTGTTAGACAGTTTGTCTTCTTTCTCTACCACCAGCTATCTATTTCTTGGCGTTCAACATCTAGCTTCCTGCGTTCTTCATCTAGGAGTTGATGCTCCTTCTTGAGGTCATCCAACGCTTCCTCATACCCTATCTGCATCAGCTCCTTTTCCTCTCTCATGGCATCCCGCTCCTTATTGAGGTCTGTCATCTCCTCAATAAGAGTCTTTATAGCCTCCATCATCACGTTTTTGGTGTTCATTACCCCTTGCATGAACTGGGGAAGAGCCTCAGTTCTCTCATTTAAAGTTTGTACTTGCGTAGTTAGTGTACACATGCTAGAGGTAATATTCAAATTTAATTCAGAAGTTTGTTGCATGTGTTGCCACATGACATCAAACTTATTGCCCAGTACATTACTGGACGTGTGTGGGTGGTGTTATTGCTGCTCCACAGGTGTTATGGATGCTCTGGGATCCTTTGGTTGTGGAGCCGGCTCGCTTCTTTTTGGGTTGGCCTACATAGCTGGGTTGGAAGTGCTCGCCTATGGTTGCCCTGACACTTGTAGGATCACCTCTAGTATCATAGGGATGGGTACATACTCGTGGTACTTGCATTCTTGGTTGGCTTCTTGCTCGATCTCAACATGTTGTTCTTTTGTTGTAGCTTCAAGATGTGTATGGTCGCCTCCTTCTATGATTTTGATTTTAGGCTAGCACCCTTCACTCATTGTCATCTCAACTGGAATGCGTGGCGAGGGCGGGCTCAGGGTGATGGGCTTTTCCGATGTCTTTTTCTTTCTTATTGCCATCTTCTTCCTTTCCCATGGCTTCCTCATCTCTATTTCTGGAGATTCAGCTCTTGCTTCTTTATCGCCAGCTGTAGATGACTGCTCAGCGATAGTGCGGATGGCCCCCCCAATACCTCTTATCGACGTCTTCTTTAGTGCGCCGCAGATTGTGGGAATCATAATGTGCCATTTCTGGGAGGGGGACGAGCTTCTTGGAGAATCTTTGTTTGTAGAAGAGTTTATTTCCTTTCTGCACCAAGAACCCCATGTTAATGAGGGACTTTATATCGATCTTTTATTCCCCTTTATTTTCTTATACTTCATCAACAAGTCTGCATCAATGAAATGATATGCTATCTTTGTAATCTAACCTCCCATACTGAACTCCTTTGATTGTTTTGCCTCCCCTCCTACTTTTGCTGATAGCCTTTCGATAAGGATTCTTCCTATATTCACATGCTTCTTATTCAACATTGACCATATTATGAATAGGTCCCCCTTTGTTACACTGCCAATTTATAACCTTGTAAAGATAGTGTTGGTGGTTATGTTCTGTGCCACCCTGATAAAGCATGAGGTGATGAGAGTTGCCTTTAAGTTCTTTGAATTGTGTTCTTGCTCTTTCGTCAGCTTCTCCCACATTTTGTGGCTATTGTACCCGACGATGTCCTTTTCTCCAAGCGTGGTAGAGTAGCCATGTGCTTCTTTAGTTGTTCTGGTGAAAATTGTGTTCAACATGGCCTCTGTGATCATGTGAGACTTTCCTCCTAGTCTCACTTCCAGTTTGAAGTCACTGCCACCCTTCTTGTGTTTGTTGTCACTGACGGGGAACTTATCCAATGATGACATGAATTTTGCCATCAATTGTGTTAGGGATGGCGCTTCTAGGGTGCATAGGGTGCGTAGATTTGTTCCTTCTAGGAAGATGATTACCCTATCATAGACTCCCATTTTATTGAAGTCCTCGACATCCAAATAACTTGTAGGCTTGAACCCCTTGGTCTGTAATATCCAGTCAAACTATGATTGGTGTGTAGGATCTCTTGGCACAAATGATGGCCTTTACTGGTTGAGTGCCATCTCCTCTATCTCTTCTACCTCCTCAGGGACTACTTCTTTCTCCTACCCTTTTAATTTCTCTATAGATGTTGCTTTCCTCTTTTTTCTACTTTTCGCTTACCTTGTTTCAGTTTCCCTCTTTTCCAGTTTCCTTAGCTCAGTTTTGGGAGGCTAGTTTTCAAAAGTCTCCGTCTGGGTTGTGTTTGGGGACTCCTCTGACTCTTCTGGCATTTTTGGACCAAAATGTAGTCATACTTCTTTTTCATCAGCTGCAACTGAAGCCTTTTTATCGGGGAGTGTTACGAGTTATCCTTCAACACATTTTTTATCTTTGCTAGGATTTCCTCTACCCCTTTTAATGAGGTTGCCTTGTTCATCAATGTGTCTTCAGTTGAGGTTGACATTCTAAAAGTTTCAATATTAATGTTGTTGTTTGCATAATTGTATTAGCCTTTAATTCATCATCATCTATTTTATTTTATTATCATATATATATATATATATATATATATATATATATGTGTGTGTGTGTGTATATACATATTTTTTTCCATTCAATGCTTAGAATGTCGTGACTATGGCCTTAAATAGGATGTTGTGCCGCTATCGATAAAAATGCCATGATCAGGGAAGGTGCCACGACCGCGACACCACTAAGCCTAGGTATCGAACCATTAAAATGGTATACCGCTAGCGTGACATCGAGGAACCGTGACCGTGGTGGGTTATAAGCAATCAAGAGGTGTCACAACCGTGGAAAAGAAGCACATCAATGGCGGCAAGTGCCGCAACCACGATCGTCATTCGACCGACTTTCATGCTTAAAGAGTGCCATGACCGCGACCAAGGATATGGTGCCACGATCAGGGCAGAGGAGTATTTGTTCGTTTAAAGAAATGGTGATTGCGGTCTAAGTCCCCGTTTGAAGGTCCATCAGCCAAGTCCAAGGCAACATGATCTTGTGAGTCAAATTGTAGCCCTAAACCCTATTCTAGAATAAATAATGCCGGATAAATCATATATGAGGGTAAATGCTGACGAGCATCGTCGAACTAGATAAGGCAGAGTCGTGGTGGTCTTCATGGCGTTACACAAACCGATAGGCCACTAAATGCACCAAAAAGACGATAAAGCGTAAGAAAAATGGGGAATCGCAATGACAGGGTTGAGAAAACGTCTAATGAGTACCTTGGTTAGGTTAAATGACTCAAATCGATGGTGGAGGTGGAAGTTGGAGGGGGGTTCCTGCAGAGGAAATGCGACTCTGTCGGAAAAGGTCTGAATCGAGCTCGTTCGTCATCTCGTGCACTCGCGTCAAGGAGTATTGTTCGATTGTTCAGGAATCTCAGAGAGATATGAGTGAAAGAAGAACCCTAACATTGAAGGGTTTTATCTATATATACCTTGGGTCACCACGACTGCGGAAGAAGGATCGCCACGACCGCGACCATGTTCATTCTTACATACGATGTGACTGTAGCCTAGCATGAAAAAGTGGGCACTATGACCGTGGCAAACCCCTCGACCGTGGCTCATGTTGCCACTGTAGTCGAGACCATGATCTCGATCCCTCCAAAGAAAATTAGCAAAAATCATTTAAAGCAAGAATCTGTACTTCCCAACAAAGCCTTTTGGCAGAGAAGGATTAATATCCATACTATATTTACACTCCTACTACATGTGAAAATCTAAAATATTGAAATATGAGAGGTACATAGCCCATAATACTAAAGTACAAGATAAGGAAAACATGAATTAAGGAAAGTAGCAAAAACTTGAGTTGCCTCCCAAGAAGCACTTGTTTAAATTCTTTATATTGACTTTCTCTATCATCTATCTTCATTTTCCATCAGCAAGTGCAGTTACTTCCTCATTCATTCCACTTGTTACTGGGATGGTTTCCCCCAAACTGAGTTTTGTCTTTCCTACAAAAGCTTCATCTTCATAGTATCTTTTCACTCTCTATCCATTCACTTTGAATGTTGTTGTCTTGTCTCCAGCTATCCCCATCACCCTAATGGGTATATTTTCACTACAGAAAAAGGGCCTGACCACCTTGTTCTCAGCTTTCTAGGAAATAACATGATACTTGAGTTGAATAAAAGGACCTTGTCTCCTTCATGAACATCTTTGTTCTTCAGATGGGTGTCATGCTAGACCTTTTTTCTCTGCTTATAAATCCTTGCATTCTCATAAGCGTGCAGTCTCAACTCTTCGAGCTCTTGGAGATGAAGGAATCTTTTCTTACCAGCCTTATTGAGGTCCATGTTCAAAAACTTGAGAGCCCATAAGGCTTTGTGTTCGAGCTCAATCGGTAGATGACAAGACTTCCCATATATTAACATGTAGGGTGTCGTACCTATAGGTGTCTTATATGTTGTTCAGTATGCCCAAAGTGCATCGTCAAATTTCATGGACTAGTCCTTCTTTGTATGACTGACAATTTTTTCTAGTATTTGTTTAATCTACCTATTTGATACTTCGACCTGCCCCAACGCTTATGTTTCACCCCATACTTTCTCATCATAGCTTCAAGCTGCTTTTCACCAAAGTGTGACCCTCTGTCACTTATAATAGTGTGTGGTACTCCAAAGCGTGGGAAGATAGTTTTTTCGAAAATCTTAATGACTGCCTTGGAGTCACATGTTTGAGTGGCAATAGCCTCAACCCATTTGGAAATGTAATCGATGACAACAAGTATGTATTTGTTTCCTTTTGATGATGGAAAAGGTCTCATGTAATCGATCCCCCATACATCTAAGATTTCAACTTCCACCCAATCTTCCATTGACATCTCATTCCTTCTGCTTATGTTTCCTGTAAGTTGACATTCCTTGCATGTTTTGACAAATGATCCAGCATCCTTGAAGAGTGTTATCTAGTAAAAACCTGATTACAATACCTTTGCAGCTGTCCTTTCTCTTCCGTGGTGTCCCTTGTAAGGTGAGGAGTGATATTCCTTGAGGATTAAAGGTACCTCTTCTTCTGGTATGCATCGACGATATACGTTGTCAAAGCACCTCTTCAATAGCAGCGGGTCATCCCAATAGTAATTTTTCAGCTCAGAGAATAACTTCTTGTTTTGATTATATGATATCTCCAATGGAAGTTGTCCACATGCTAAATGATTACAAATATCTACGAACCAAGGCAGGCTCTGCTCTTCCGATTGAGCCATCAAAAGAGCTTCGTCAGCATAGTTGTCATTCACTGGAAATTGGTTTTCTTCATCACAAATTATCCTCGATAGGTGTCTACGACCACATTTTCTTTTCCCTTTTTTTCAGTGATCTCATGGTCAAATTCTTGAAGTAGCATGACCCATCGCAAAAGCCTTGGCTTTGTGTCCTTTTTTTGCATTAGGTATTTTATCACCCCGTGATCGGTGTAAACTTTTACCTTTGATCCCACCAAGTATGATCTGAACTTATCAAAAGCAAATATGATAGGTAGCATTTTTTTCCAATTCTTGTGTAGTTTACTTGTGCTTCGTCCAAGGTTCTACTTGCATAGAAAACCACATGATGTTTCTTATCTTTCCTTTGTCCAAGGACTACCCTGATGGTGTAATCACTGGAATCACACATGATCTCAAAAGGTAGCTCCCAGTCTGGTGTTTGTAGGATAGGTGTATTCCTCCTACTTTTGGCACCAATATTTGTCATTCATATATGTGGTACCTTCCATATGCAGATAGCTAGTCCCCAGTGTTAAAACTTTTTTTCTCAAGGACTCTCATCCATGTACCCTAAGAAAGGTCGTTGCCCCCTACAACCCCAAATAACTCACCACATAGTTGGATTTGCAAATTAGGAGATTCAATCACACTTTCAAACTTCTCCAAACTTACAACCATGTGCATGTGATTCCATCATTGAAGATCTCAATCTGTTCAATAGTTCCATCAAGACAATTGTCAATTTCGATACAACAACTTGATTGATAGATGTGGAGCTTCAAATTTCAACAGTCTTCGCATCTCAACCCCGTCATGTATATATTCATCAAGTAATAGGAGGACAACATCGTGCCTGCAGTTATACTCCCCTCTAGAGAACCTTACAACAATGAGGAAAATAATGAAGAAGCACTCACAATCACTGATCCTAGAACATCCAAGGACAAGCATGAGCACGCTTCTTTGTTACCTCCAGCAATTTGTAGTGCCGATGATTCTCGCAACATGCACATTGTGCCAACATGGACATTGTGTCAACACATACCTATCTACTTCCTTAAGTAAATGGTAGCATAATTCATGCACCATTTTGCTCGTTAATGTCATTTTTCATCACATGCCATGACTACCTACATTGATGATGCCTTCAATAACAACCTAGTGTTGTCAATATTTACAAATTCTCCAAAGATAAAACTAGTACCATTTCCACCCTACTATCTGTGTAAGGTTAAATCACTCCATGTCTTGTCTCTAAGCTACATCCAATCCATTTGTCCTAGCATCAACCAATAATGGAAGATCCCTCATAGTTAATTAACCTGACTCAAATGTGGCTCATCTTTAAACCCTAAATGAGTTGATGTAGCTCATGTGCAACATATACTTTCTAATTTACATTTGCGTGTAGGGACTTAGGTTAAACTATCAAAACTATCATCGCTATCTTAAGGACAACATCCATTGTCACATGTTTCCTCCTAAAACTGTGATCACCTAGGGCTACAATGGTCTCCAATCACCCACTATGACCCTTTGTTTCTGCTAATACAAGTAGAAGCAACAACTGGCCAGTGCAGTCATGCAAACGCTTAATCAGTGAGGATCTATTTTGTCATCTGATTTCTTATATGTGGTATGGCTGGGTGGCCGAAATGGTTATGTGACCACATATGATGCCTTTTAAAACATTGATTGTCCTAGTTGAAGGTCTAAGGATGAGAAAATGAAACTCAAATAAATGATGTTGTTGGAATAAGTAAATCACACTGAAATATGGGTGAGACTATATGGATGCTCTATAAGGAAATTATTTACACTACAAATGATTTTGAGTCACATGTTACTAATTAAATTTCCAACCTAAATATCTTTTCTATCTCTTTAATGAGATACATAAGCCAACGTCCCAAGTGGTTAGCCTCTATGTGTTTCTAATTACTTAAATGAACAAATAGAAACACTATAATAGAAGTTTATTCAATTAAAAACATGAATCTAGATAACAAAAATGTATCATAGCATATGATTTAAATAATAAGCATTGTCATGTATCGATGATCTTGTCGTAATCATAAACTAAAAAAAAACCATTAAGAACCAACAATAAAACCGAATCTTAAGGACAATATGATGATACATACTTAGATATACATGGCACATATCAACACAAATAAAATGTTTCAAAAGACAGGTTTATGAATTGCCCAAATTTATGGTACATCTTTTATGGAAGAATATGAGCGTGGTCTCAATGATCAGTCGACTGACCATCAACATAGCTCAGCCTCAAAAAAATTCTTCTTTATGGGTATTTTGTTCAAAAATTTTACTCACCAACCCCAAAACATGTACAACTCAAAATCTATAGGTCTTTAAAACCAACGTCTAATGTATTGAAGACTCATAGTATGCTAAAGTGCTTAAGAAGTAGGGTTGTCAATGCCTAATCTGAGTTAAAGCCTGGCCCAAACCCAACCTAAATTCTCAATCCAGAAAAAGAAAGCTGATCTCAATATTTTCTAGACAAAAAGTTATATCTACTCGACTACCTTGTCATTATAGTATATTCAATCAAAATTTGAACAATGACCTGACCCAATTCATCAAGTTTTTTGTTTGACCTGCTTTTTAAACTGGATCATATAAGTTTGTGATGTATTATATGCAAACAAGGAAAAATCTTAGCTTAATAGTTTAACTATTTACGTTATATATTATCCATCTAGAAACATATATTTTTTTAAATCACAAGTCATATACATTAAAAAAGTAGAAATTTTATTTTGGCCAGATAGTAACCCAAATTTCCACCAAAACCCAACCTGACCTAAAATTTTGACAACTCTATTGAGGAGTGTTGTTTTTATATAAAAGGAAACCTAAAACTAGATGTAGAATTCAAGGGCATAAACAAAGTCTAATAACTTCATTGTCCTTATATGCGTCCAAAGTAGATAAAATACCCTCAATGGATTTAATATAGTTCTCAAGAGCATGATGTGTTACGATAAAAGAATATTAGCAGCATGGGATAATAAGGTGTAGAAAGATTGCATGATTGAAGTCTAAAATTTCTCACTAATAGCAAAAAAGGCTGAGGAATCACTAGTATCAGAAAGAGATGATAGGAGATGAGGATCGATCAACCAAGGCGTCATAATAGCAAGTAATTTCAGAAGCCTTATGACAACCTTTTATGGTGTAGGTTTAGGTAACTATTTCATGGACGACACTCATCTACTCAATATATATGCCCCACTACAGGGTCACCTCTTCACGGTGTCAGCATTATAGGTAGATACTCACCCACCTAGCTTGTCCTTTTATGAAAGACTTCTGCTCCCTATGACAAATGTTTCTTATTCCTCTGTCCAAGATGTTTGTGTGATTATGTAGATGGCTACATAAAAACGAGGATGGAGAAACAATGAGAGGATGTAGAGCACAAAAAAGGGAGTGATAGGAGATGTGGCTTGAGTTAGCAATTTTTGGTAGAAGTTTGAACATTACATATGTTTGACGACACTCATAATTAAACCTTAAAATGCCCACCAAGTTGTATTCAACCTCCCCAGAAAATTATGTGAGGCATTTGATTTTTTTGCTTTAGCTTCTAAATGTCAATAATAAATACAAGGAAAACACAATTTTCTTGAAGTGGAATTTCTTATATCAATGAATTCCTATAACATGTTTTAACCAAACATAAACCAAGTTATATTATGCTATAGGTTTATATAATATCCAATTCTTTACATTATAACCCATTTGAATTAGCATCTTCTTTATTCATTCATGTAGGTTATGGGTGTAAATAGTTTGTAGTAGGCATGCATGAGGCCTTGTTCATTATTTGAACAAGTAATCTTGCAAATCCTCCCCTACGCAAAACATAGGGAGAAATACAAACATGTATGTTTAACCAATTAGGTATCATTGATCTCCTCTAAGAATGAATATGCCTAGAAAACACAACACTAAACTTTTTCTAGAACATGACATGGTTAGGATACATATTTTCCCGTTATTTATAGTAGTTGTTGTTCTTTCTTAGAGCAGTCTAAATGATCAAAAGAAACCATGACGTCTAGGAATACTTAAATGTTAAGCTTGGTCGAGTCCTTCTTCACTATGAGGAAATAGAGACCAATAACTACTATTTGAACATTTACTATTAGGGCTAACTAAGTAGAGAATACTAGCATACATGATGAGATAAGATAGATCAACAACAAACTCCCATAAATTGAACTACTAATACTATATTTATGGACGGGTGTTCTTAACAATGGGCATTTCATCAAAGTTGTAGCATGCTAGATACATCGTAAACCTACAACTACATTTAGAGAATACATTAACATGTAATTAGTACATATCCATAATTACTAACAAGGAATAAAGCCCAAATGATATCATTTACAATAACCTAGATATCTATAGGTTCTCGTGTCTAAAGACCAAAAAATCAAATTGAATAGACTTGAGCGTAGGAAAGTAGGAAAAATGAAGCAAACATTTTCTTAGGCTCTAGACTTAGTTGCTTTCCATCCTTACGATCCTCTTCTACTCCACGTGTAGTAACACCAGAATGAAATAACATCAACGATGGTGGAAAAACTAGAGTCATGTAAGGAATATTGTATGACTACCTTTAGACTCACAATACATATAATGATATTAGTTTGTTCTCACTTTCATAAAGATTGGTAAGATGATTTATTTCAATATTTAGAGCCTGAGGTTTTTAATGGGAAGTGACCTTAACTCCCTTGGTGAACTTTTTTCACACCCTCCCTTGTTTATAGAGAGATAGGTAAACTACAAAGTTGACGGTGGCCTAAATGCAACACACATTGAAGGTCGAGAAAGTTGTTGGTTTAGGGCTCAAGAAAGAAGTAGAAAGGGAGATTTCTGCAAAGCGCAAAAGACTGATAGCCTATTTAACTTGCTATTCCTCTCATCGTCTGGGAGATAGGAAGCGGGTGCATGACCAATAGAGAGAAGGATATCAGCTTGTCGCTCTTCCATTTCCCATCTCCAACCACTGCTAGACTGAGAGATGTCTCCATAATTTTTAATGGTACCTTTGGGAGGAGAGTAAGGTAGAGGGGAAGAAAATAGGGCACAAAAAGTGAGGCAAAGCATCTTGGGTGGGTAATTTGAAGTACGATAAAACCCCTTGTATTCACAGTGGAAAAGCCATTATGGGGGTGTGATATAGAGTGATCAACATCCTGCCAATTAAAAAAGCTATATTTTAGCTAATTAAGAAAAAAGTAGATGAAGACTTCCAACATTAAATAATAAAATGATGGAATGGTGTGTCAAAAATAGTAACATTTGTTGTAGTGGAATCTTCAAAAGCTTCAAGACACGGTAGATCCAAACCCTAGGTGTGTATGCAAGCAAGATCTGACAAGATTCCTCCTCTAGAGCTCCTTATCCTCCATAAAGAAAGAGGGATAGACCTACAAGTAGAAAGAATAAGAAGAAGAAGAGAGAGTCTAAAGGATTTGTTTACATGGAAGGAGAGAGGTATATAAAGCTTTGGGTGAGAGAGAAAGGAAGGTAGAGGTCTTAATACAAGCATGCTATGTGTTCCATGGTCAAAACTTTTTGTCCATGTAAAATCAAGTCAACCATCAATTCTCAAAACCAAGGGGACCATCAGATGTCAACCCTAGAAGGAACACTAATCTACAACACTAGGTGGTCCATTGATTCATGCCATCACTTGGCCACAAAAGGAAAACCCTAAGTCTCCATCGTTTATTGCACCTCACTTGGAGAACCATCAACCTTGCTTTATCAAGAAGAAAACCATTGAATCTAAAGAACCAACAGACCACCATTGGATAACAACACCTCAAGGTGGACTATCAGATCCCAACATACAAGGGCAAACCATCGAGTTAGGGCAACTTAGGTGAAAAATCGTAAGTCTCAACCGTATGGTAGATAACACCTCAAATCTGATGGTGCAACTAGGCGCCCAAAGGTACAACTATATCAAATAAGATATGAATACTTACGAGGCACAACATTCACCTAAGAAATTCAACAAAAAACCTTGATATGGAGAATTGCGTAAAAGCCCTTATTAGCATAAGATTTGCATAACTTGCTCAAACAGTGTCCAAACTGGACCAAACTTGAAACATAGCTTTATCATATAATATCAAAGCGCATATTAGGGTTTGGATAAGGTTTTAATCATCCAATTATGATATGAAGGCATGATCAACCACAAAGCAAGGTTAGGGGTCTTACAACCATAAACCTCTAATAGGGATTTCACCCACAAAATCCTATGCAAACAAAGACGGGTACTTCCTACGCATCTCGTACTCCAACTCCCACATTGCTTCCTCTACACCATGATGATGCGACAACACCTTAACTAAGGATATATCCTTCTTCCTTATCTTCTACATTATCTTATGTAGGATCAACATAGGACCCTCTACATAAGAAACACCCTCATTTAACTCAACCTCCACAAGGTGTATCATCTGCTCTGTATCTCAGTGACACTTTCTCAACATGGAAACATGAAAGACGTTGTGCAACATGTGCAACTCTGGAAGTTACTCCAATTTGTATGACACCTTTCTAGCATGTGCGAGGATAGGGTATGATCCCATAAACCTAGGGGCCATCTTACCCTTCCTACCAAACCTCAACACATCTTTCCAAGGGGAAACCTTAAGATACATGCATTCTCCAACTTGGAACTCTAACAGTATGCAAAAGTTATTGGTATGTGACTTATGCCTATCCCGAGTTGCCTTTAATTGTTGTTGTATCACTTTGAATTTCTACCTTGTCTTCTATACTAACATCTCCCATACAAAGCTTCATACAGTGCCATGTCTATACTTCTTTGATTATTTTTGTTGTAGGAAAACTCAATCAAAATCAGATGGACATCCCAACTGCCAAGAAACTATAGAGAACAGTCCTTCAGAAAATCTTCCAACATCTGAATGGTCCTCTCTGATTGACCATCTGTATGCGGTTGAAAAGTTCTACTAAACCATTATTGTATACCCAATGTTGTATGTAGGAATTCCCAAAACCTAATCATAAACTATGGACCTCTGTCAGACAATATGGTAACTGGGACACCATGCATACGGACTATCTCATCAACATAGATCTGTGCAAACCTCCCAGCTATTACATCATCATAATTGGCAAGAAGTGAGCTGACTTTGTCAGTCGGTCAACTATCACTCATATGGAATCATGACCTTTGACTATCCTTAGAAGACCAACCACAAAGTCTATGGTTATGTGATCCCACTTCCACTATGGTATTTTCAAAGGTTTCAATGTCCCTACATGCTTCTGATGCTTTGCCTTGACTTGTTGACAAATTGGACATTTGGCAAGAAACTCTTCCACATCACATTTTAGACCTGGATACCAATACAAATCCTCCATATTATGGTACATCATTGTACTTCTAGGATAAATTTTGTGCATCAACAAATGAGCCTCCTCAAGTACCATCTCCCTCAGTCCATCAACATCTGGAACCACTGTCATGTTGTGAAAGCAAACCGTCTCATCATCTAGCTCTTGGAAACCATCAAGCTACCTACTGTAAAACTATGATCAGATATTCTAAATCATGGTATCATCCTTCTGTGAATATATGATATGTTGTATCAATGTAGGCTTAACCTGCAACTATGCTATCAATCCATCCAACAAGGAAACCTCCAAGTTTATGTTCATTAGTTGAACTGACACTAACATGTCCTGCTTGTGGCATGCCATAGAGTGTAATTGTGCCTTGTTTTGTAGATAATGACAAACATAACTTCCTTCTCACTACATCAACCACCATGATCACCTTTCCAGGATGATATTCTATCATGTAGTCATAATCCTTAATCATCTCCATACATCTCCTCTTACTCATGTTTAGCTTTTTCTTTGAGAAGATATACTGAAGGTTCCTTTAAGCTGTGAAGATCTGACACTTCTCCCTGTACAAATAGTATCTCCAAATATTTAGGGAAGGAACCATAGCTGCTAGCTCTAGGTCATGTGTCGGGCAGTTCTCCTCATGTTTCTTAAGTTGCCACAAAGCAAAAGAAATCACATTCTTGTCCTACATCAGCATACATCGTAAGCCATTCTTTGAAGCATAAAAAAAGACGATGTAGCCCTTCCCTTACTCTGGCAGCACTAACATTGGAGCACTAGTCAACATCTCCTCTGACAACTAGAAAGAATTTTGAAACTTGTAATCCCAGACAAAGGGAACACCTTTTCTAGTCAACTTGGTTTGGGGTTATGCTAAAATAATGAAATTCTTAATGAATATCATGTACTAAGCTGCCAGACCTAGGAGACTTCAGACCTCCTTTGGTGTGTTGGTTTTCTCCCATTCCAACGTAGACTCCACCTTCTTTGGGTCTACACAAACACCTTTAGTAGATATGACATGACCAAACAAAAGACACCTCAGTCAGCCAAAACTCACACTTGTTGAACTTGGCATAAAGTTGGTGCTACATCAACAACTCTAGCACTTGGAAAAGATGCTTCTTATTCTATTGACTATCCCTGGAGTATATCAAGATGTAATCTATGAACACAATGACAAACTAATTCAGGTATGGTCATCAAGTCCAAAAAAATATGTAGTGCATTATTTAGCCCAAACGACATAACCACAAACTCATAATGACAATACCAAGTCCTAAAAGCAGTCTTAGATATGTAATCCTCCTTGATCCTAAACTGGTGATATTTCTATCTTAGATAACACTACAACACCTCTCAACTGATCAAACACATCACCAAATCTCAACAATGAATACCTTTTGTTCAATGTAAGATTGTTAAATTGCTAGTAATATATGGAAAACCTCATGGAACCATCCTTCTTATTCACGAACAATGCGAGGGAACCCTAAGGGGAAGTGATCAGTCTGATGAAAACCTTCTCCAATAACTCATTTAACTATTTCTTCAACTCCTGCATCTTTGTTGATGTTATACTGTAAGGTGTTTGAGCTATGTGTTGTGTTCCAATAACTAGATTGATCTCAAAATCAATCTCTCAGGGGGTGAAACACCAGGAAACTCAACTTGAAAAACATCCTCAAACTTTTTCACTACTGGAACCTCCTAGATACTAGGACTCCTCAACTTGGTATCCACAACATGTTCCAAGAAATCCTGACACCCTTGTCTCAACAGCTTCTCTGGTATCATAGCCGAAACCAAGCACATAGGAAAAATCTTCCTATCTCTTTGTAAATTCTGAGAGACATCTCCATCAATGAACGTCTCAACCTTAGATCTACAATCCAAAACAACCTTATACTTCTCCAAGGTATCCATACCTACAATAACATCAAATCCATGCATGTCAACTGGTATGAGATCCACTTGAATGTTGCATCTCGAGAAAGAAAGAACATAAGGTAGACACTCCTACAATTTTGTGGAACCAACTAAAGAGGTTTCTAATAAGAGGCTATTAGATCTACTATAAATGGGTAGATAACAACTACTTATCACCTCTCTAGTGATAAACGAGTGTGTCACACCCATGTAAACCAATATAGATACAAAAGAAAAAGTAGATAAGTCAGAATGAAAAGTTTCATCTGACGTGTCATGACTCGTGGATTGACCACTCCATCTATCTGACTCATGGAATAGAATCTATTTGTCACATGTTGTCTTACTCGTCGTAAGCCAGCTAGTCCAGATGTCCCCTCCTATGATGCTTGACCACATCCTCTACCACCATCACCACTGATGTATTGTTGTTTCTGTGAGCCCTCTGACTCTTCCTTGACTATTGTGTCACTTCCTCATCCTTCACAAGGCACAACCACTACATACAACATACTTGTCCACACTTATAAAAAAGGTTTTTGTATCGTACTGCAGCCTACATGGCCCTTTCACTTTCACTGGCACCACACCATGTGCTCCTACTTGCGGAAATCTGTGACCTCTACCCTTACTCAGGGAGCACTGTGACTGTACTCATGATCTCAATTCAGTAAAAGATGCTCTCTATTATGACTTCTAGTACTGTGACTATGAGAACATTGGATTCTTGATGACACTAGATGATTGTCCTTGATACTGAGTTGATCTCTTCCTAATGTTGGCTTCAATATTATCCAAAGAAGATCTCTTAATACTCATCACAAAATCCACAAAGGTAGAGAACTCCTCCCTATTCTCCAAAGCAGACGCTATCAGAGACAACTTAGAGCTCAGACCCTTCTTAAATATCTGGATCCTCTCCTTCTTCATGGTTACCATATGAGGATAGAACCTCAAAAGCTCCATAAACCTTGCCTCATTTTTGTTGATGGACATCAAACCTTGGTGAAACCACTTGAACTGAGTTGTCTTCTCATCTAGGTGCATCTCAGGGGAGTAGCGGCCCATGAACTCCCGCCAGAACTATTCCCAACTCACAACAACTTTTGATCTCGTCTCTTCCTCTATGGCCACTAGTGGCCAACACTACCCTTCAATTGGGAAACAACATGCTTCACCTTGTCCTCTTCTGTGATGTTTAGGGTCATAAACACCTTCTGCAACTCATTTGACCACATATTGGCATCTACTGGGTCTGCTATACCTACATACTCGGTATCTCCAATGTGCTTCAACCTCTCAAACATCTTTCCTCGATCCTGAGATTATGCATTAGGGATGGCTACCCTAGGTTGAGGTATAGGCGACTTATATGTTAAGTGTGAAATCATCACCATGAGTTGTCCAAACATGGACTAGAAAGCTGGATTTTCCATGGCGGTCGGGTCAAATTGATGTGGTGTGGGTTGTTCTGGTCCCGTCATAGGTAATCTACCATCATGTACTGACCTCCTACCATCGCCTCCTATCGCGACAAAGATACTCTCATCATGCTCTTCATGTTCTCCTGACATATCTGCATTAGCATAAGATATTCTCAGATATGGTGGATTATGTAAGAATAGACACAAGCCTTAGTCCAATATCCCTGTACACTCAGTGGACCTGAAGCTCTAATACCAACCAAACTATGGTGCCCCGCCACTACTACAGAATAGGCCTTTGGCGTCGGTCGTTTAACACCCTTTGGTGACGGTTTTCCAGCGACGCCTATGTGGGCGCCGCTAAAGGTCGAACTCTTCGGCGTCGGTTTTCTAACCGATGCCTATATGACCTATAGGTGTCGGTTATATATAGTTGGCCGACGTCTATAGGGTTGGTGCCACAAAAAAGGGCACCACCTAGGACACTTTTTGCGTCAGTTAACAACTGAACAACCGACGCCATAAGCCCAGACGACACGGAGAAGCATGGCCGTGCTTCGCTGCACGGCCATGTTTAGTACTATAGGCGTCGGTTGTATACAAATAAGCGATGCCTTTTCCACCACGGTCGTGCTTTCCTGCACGGTCGAGTTGTTTGTCATATTAGGCGTCGGTTTTTATCAAATAACCAACGCTATAGGCCTTTGATGACGGTGTTTTATAAATAACCGACGCCTATACTTTAATTTTTTTTATTATTATCAGTTTGCAGGCCTGCTGTGGCTGGTCAGCAGGATGAGAACCTGCAGTTCAGTTTTCTGAGCTGCAGGTTTACGACATCCATTGATATCAACCTACAAACAGGCCACAAACCTGCAAAATCAACAAATATTTTTTCACACAAGTAGATACATTCAGACATCAATTCAATTCTCACATTCACACATGTAGAAACATTCAAATACATGTATAAACATTCAGAAATATTCATTTACAAAATATCATTCAGGATCGCTATCAGCATCCCAATTATATCTTACAATCGCCACTGCTTGTATGGCTTTTGCCCATTCTTCTCTTACTTCATTTAATGCTTCCATCGTATATGGAGCATGTACATTTTTTAAGCGTTTACCTATAGTGTCGTCGATTTTAAACGCCTGCAAAGAGAATGATGTATATATATAAGTAATAATATAAAAATAAGATTGATATATTTCATACTAACTAATGAGACTATATATAATACCTCATGTATGGTATTAATATCCAATGCGGCATGTCGGATAATCATCTGCATAAATCGCATCACATAGTATGTTCATGCCCAGCCGTTGTCTTGTGTAGCGCACTATAAATTGAAACATACAAAATATTAAAAAATACAACTAAGTACAGTTCACATAAATAATATATACATTGGAGTCGGGAGCTTACTTTTACGTTCTCCCAAATTACTGGCTGGTTCTTTCTCCTTGGGACATTTCCTCCAGCATTTTTGAATTCATCTAAACCCCTACATGTTAATGTAACACAATAAATTGCATAATTAAATAGTAATGTAATAACATATGTTAACTGATATAAAAATGAAATATTTCTCACCAGAATAATGGCATTCTCAATGTGTGTCTAATTTTAGTGTTCAATGTACTTCCCGCAGGATCTAGATAATAAACAGTGAACGTCCCGGGGACAATAACTAGTAACTCCCAATGTCTACCGCTAGAGATAAAAAAGTTAAAAATTAATAACTCAAAATGCACAATAAAAATGGAATTTTCTTAAGTCCAAATTATAAATAAAGTAAACTTACTTGACATTGAATGGAGCTATTATTATCATCTTCTTTTGCTGACCAAAAACTGTAAAAGCATCTATACAGTATTGTTGAACACTATCAGGGTCTTTAGCTACCATACTAATCAATGATGGAATCAAAAATCCCACATGATCAAATGCAAATTGTTTGCATTGATCTTCGACTAAGTAGCTGCAAAACATGTATTATGTATGCATTAATATATAAGAAACCAGATCACCAGATCTTACACAAGGTATATGGATGTATAAACAAGATCTCACCTTATCCATGTCTCTATCATTGATGTATTCAACCAAGCATACATAAACAGCTCAATAATATCTTGTATAAATAAAGAGCTATCGTATGATTGACCTGCATAATCTGCTTCTAAAGAAACAACTATAGGGCAATGTATATTATGCGCCCGTAGCCAACATGCCATTCCCCTACAAGCAGGACCTAACGGGTATTTTAGGTTAGTTGGAACCCAACTTGGTAATGCAGGAAGTGGAGGTGGAGGCCTAGGTGCTCTGGGTGTCTTCTTTTTAACCGGTATATATAATTTCAGATCAGTTGACCTCATATATACACATTAACAATCTAAAGTAATGTAAATTTATCTTACAATTTCAATAGTGTAGATGACATCTGCTTTGGGCCACAATATCACCCCGCCTTTTGCCTCACCAAGTGTATCAATATCTGGGTGGGCATATGGCAATGCAGCTTCCCTCCAATCGGGTAATACACATATCGGGCTCACACGAACGTAGCCCTGCGGCAGTGGAGTCCCATGAAACATTGCCCCAGGAAGGGACGGGTAAGCTCGTGCCTCTGCAACAACATAGTCTTGCATTCTTAAGCGGCATGGCTTAAATGCCTACAAATTTACGTAAAGAATGTTATACATATATACATTTCATCTTGAAAACATATCATCTTGAAAAGACTATCTACAATGTCATAAAAAATACTACTTACAGGAGACGTGCTAGGCGATGGGTCTCCAGGATTACTCGCAGTCTGTGCATCAGGAGAAGAGTGGGTCGTCATAGGCTGATTGGAAGCCTGAGATGCCTGCCACCACACTATTTCTTCCTTGACCTTCTCAGCAACTATATCATTGATCTTCTTAGCAACTATATCCTCGACTCTCTTATTCTCCTATACATGGATAAAATTAACATTAGCTTCTTATTATTGAATTTCCTTTTGCAGTAACATTCTAAAAAAAGAATAGGTTACCTCTTCTTGAGAAAGTCCCGCTTTGGGTTTGCGCTGCGATGGCCCAAAGAATGCTTTGATGCCCACACCAGCGCCTGCACCCCTAACACGTCCAGGATGCTCTGGGTTACCCAGAGCAACTGTCAATTCATCCCTTGTGCCCTGAGGGATGAACGTGCCTTATTTCCTCTGCTCGTGCAGCTCCCACTAATCACCATCAACAGAAATTGGTAAGTTAACACCACAAATAATCAATATTCAAACGATTGCTCTAAGAGTTGTATTTTACCATTTTTGCAGCCGCCTCAGCAGTTACGGGCTTCTTTATTTCACCCTTCTTGTTTTGCCTCCCAGCTATCCAGATATCATGGTGAGGCATGGGTGTGGCAGACTCCTGAGTAGCCGCAGACTCTGCCTGTAGTCTTTGGCGAACGCTTGCATAGCCTTTTGGACCCATAGTGTGGTCATGCACATTCAGTGCACGCCTTGCTTTTTGTGCGTCACTGAGGGCCTAGTTAGTATGCACATTAATGATTTAGTTAGTAGCACTAAATGTTAATCTTGAATAGGTGAATACAATGCATATTAATTAAATTGGGAGTGACGCCTAATACCTTGAATTCTTCAGATTTTCTTGAAGCAACAAAATTGTCCCAATCTTCTTTGTCCAAGAAGTTCCATTGTTCAAGGTCTGACTTCTTCTTCTTATCACCCTCTTTTATGTATTCTCTGTTCATATTTGTCCTATAATTCCTAAGCATCTTTCCAGCGCGTTGCATCACACTTTTACGATGCAACTTCTCATCCAATGCAAACAGATTCTGTAAAATAGAAATGTTATTAACTAGTATCCAAAATAGAATTGCAAATAATAGAATTTGTAATCTACAAAATAGAATTGCAATGAATAATAACTCACGCATAAATCCTTCCATATCAAGTCTTTTTTCCCCTGAGGAACTTTATGCCAATTATCATACTTAACACCACAATGGCTCCGAGTGGTACACCCAAGATAGTTTACAAAATTATTGCAGTTCACTCCAATTGCATTTCGTCCATTATCAAACTCCACAACCAATTTGGATCCACTGCCACTTAGCGCTATTAACTTCTTCAATAGAGTGATGCCCCTTTTCTTATTAAGTGTTTGGTGTTGCGCATCAAGTTGCTCTAGTGCTTCAGTGGGTACATGTGCATCATCAACCTAAAATTTGACAAAAATAAACACATTGAATTAGCCCAATATAGAAATATAGGATATATGACATAACTAGAAGATAATGAATTTTATAGAAATACAGGATATGTTTTTAGAACTTACATTGGTATCCTCGCCATGCTCGTCATGGACATCATGCTCATCATGGACTTCATGCTCATCATGGACATCATGCTCATCATGGTCAGCCATCTGAAAATGTCATTAAAAAGGCAAACATTTAGCATTTGTATTAACTCGAAAAAGGCAAACATTTAGCATTTGAATTAACTAGAAAAAGGCAAACATTTAGCATTTGCATAAACATACATGTCTCTAAAATTGTGATCTTTTATCAATTAACAATCCTTCATTGTGATCTTCATGCACATATAAGTCATCACTAGCTTCAATATTTTGTGGAGTTGGAAACCCAACTGAGAATGGACTGGAGTCATCATACTTATCATAGTACTTAGAGAACAAACGGGGAAATGCTACCAAAATTTTCTCGAAAACCCAATACACATTATACACTTACATCCTAAGTGAGATTAGGTATTCAAGGACAGTCCCAAACCGGGGACTATCCAAGATTTACTCCTAATGAGTCAATCTTGGACGGGTTTCTAGGCCAACAAACACATTTGATGTCATTCTTATATATAATAAATGTGTACCACCTATCCCATCCTTGAACACCTAATCTCACTAGTAAGTGTATAATGTGTATTGGGTTTTCAAGAAAATTTCGGCAGCATTTCCCCGTTGTTCTCTAAGTACATATGTACTTAGAGAACAAACGGGGAAATGCTACTGAAATTTTCTTGAAAACCCAATACAAATTATACACTTACATCCTAAGTGAGATTAGGTGTTCAAGAACAGTCCCAAACCGGGGACTATCCAAGATTTACTCCTAATGAGTCAATCTTGGACGGGTTTCTAGGCCAACAAACACAATAATAGATATCTACAATGAAGCCAGACTCCATACAAACAATATATAATTTAGTGATTGTTCATTCTAATTTATACCAATGTACAAGTAATATAAAGAACAATGATTGTTCACTTTCTAGGCCAACAAACACATGTGATGTCATTATTATATATAATAAATGTGTACCACCTATCCCATCCTTGAACACCTAATCTCACTAGTAAGTGTATAATGTGTATTGGGTTTTCAAGAAAATTTCGGCAGCATTTCCCCACTGTTCTCTAAGTACATATGTACTTAGAGAACAAACGGGGAAATGCTACCGAAATTTTCTCAAAAACCTAATACACATTATACACTTACATCCTAAGTGAGATTAGGTGTTCAAGAACAGTCCCAAATCGGGGACTATCCAAGATTTACTCCTAATGAGTCAATCTTGGACGAGTTTCTAGGCCAACAAACACAATAATAGATATGTACATGTTAGGGTTTCATCAATGTTAGGGTTTAATCAAATCAAATTAGGATTCTAGAATGGACAAGTTTAAATCAAATTAGGGTTTAAATCAAATCAAACACGGCCGTGGTAGGCCATTCTTCTCAGTTCTCAGTGAAAGAAGTAGAACACTAACTAGTCTTAGGTTTTGAAGTCAGAGCAGCAAGCAGAGCAGAGCAGCGGGCGGCAAGGAAGAAGACAAGGAAGAAGGTGCTATGACTAATACCTTGTGAGCAGCGGAGGCAAGCAAGAAGACAACTCCGCAGTAGGGCGTGAGCAGGGAGGAAGGAGCGGGCGGCGGCGGTGCAAGGAGGAAGGCGGCGGGCGGCGACGGCGACACAGAGCAGCAGTAGGGATCGTCGGCGGCGAGCGAGAAGCAGCAGGCACCAGGCACTAGGCGGCGATTTTGGGAAAGCGGCGACGAGCAGCGCACAGGAGAATCGATGAAACAGGAAGAAAGGGGGAAGAGTCAGGTGATCGAGCCTCTATTAAGTTGGTCAATGACGTCGGTTATCTACGACAACCGACGCCTATTATCTTCAGCGTCGGTTGATCGTAAAAAACCAACGTCCAATTAGACAATATTTACCCCAAATTAATTGGCGGGAACTATTATCAGTGTCGGTTATCCAAGGATAACCGACACCGAAAGTGGAACTTTTTGCGCAAAATTTCATTTTACATAGGCGTCGGTGAATCGTTAAACAACCGACGCTGTATGTGACCCAGATTTTTTTCACTCGAAAATTGGATTTTGTGGGCGCCTTTAGGCGTCGGTTGGTTATATTCAGCCGACGCTGAATACAAAGCGGTACCCATGTCTGACTGGTCTTCGAATATAGATGTCGGTTTGCATAAATAACCGACGCCTAATATTATGGCGTCGGTTGTCCGAAATAACCGACGCCCAGAAAAGCGACACTGAACACTATTTCTGTAGTAGTGCGCTATGCTAAATTAGATTACTCAAACTAAAAAGACACAATTGATCACTAATTAACCACATAGACATATTATATAGACAAATAAAACCAAATAAAACCTCTCAAACGTGTCCCGAAATATTTACATGTAAGTCCAAAACCTTCATATAAGCACATATTATACTAGGTATTTACATATCTACCCAATCGCCTCAGCCAAAAACTAAATACAAAGGATATTGTTCCACATATATACATGCCATATACAGCATGGGCATAATGCCAAAAACTCGAGTCCATACATATCATCTATAAAGCATCCCCTCCCCAGACCTAAAAGTATATGGATGACTCTAGGACACACTATACATAAGACAATTAACCTTCTACTCCTATTGCTCTTCCAGCTACTCCTCCTCACCTCTACGACGAGCCTGACAATGCCATTGACGAACATATAAAAAGATGTGGTGACCCATAGGGTGAGACCCATTTCCCAGTGAGGATATAACTTTCAATGGCACTTATTGATTACAACTTGTTATAATATTAAAAAACTAAGAAAATTAAGCAGATAGTATAACAATACACATGATTATCAAGATATATAGAGAAACAATTAAACCTAACAACTTTAAAATAATTGATTTCTCATGCTGTATTATACATCAATTAAACAAGAAATAAAGTAACAATTATTAAACAATGTGAATCGATGTTTAACCCTATTATATATGCTAGACGGGTGCATTATATATTTTATTAATCCCTGGGAAGTTTGAGGTATACCACTCAAACTTCCAACTGACCACTGTGAAGTACCATTTAGTTCTATACAAGATCTAAGAGAGCCCAAATCCTAAGATATTTTTCCCTCGACCTATACAAGTCAATTACATTGACGTATCAGTCTATTTGCCCACAATGACATATTAGTCAAGTTGCAGCAACCTAGTCCGCCCTTGGCATATAGGTCACGAAACTAGAAACTAGAGTATTTAAAACCCTATCATCTGAGGTACAAATGTATTTGTCATCAACCACATCACGTATACTTATATCCAAGACCCGCCCCCAACCACTCTCAATCTAAGGCATGACCACAACCATTTTCTAAAACTTGGGATCAGGGTGAAAAGTATGTACTATCCCTGCACGCTCACATACTCAACAGAATGCGACTCTGAGTTTCTTTTTCAGGAATACTCATTCCACTATCCAGCAAGTCGTGACACTAGAATAGCTCTAAGGCACATGGCACTACATGATTAGGGTTTCACTTGATTAGCTATTTCCAATTTGGTGGGTTAAGGTTACATCAATCATGTTACATGTAAATCCTAAGAGATCACTATGAAAATATGGGTATATCACAACTTCAAAAGATATAAAACATATGAGACATGTTCCTAATCAAATCATCACATGATCTTTGTCACACATGAAGAGGGTTACACCTCCATTAGGGATCAAGACATGTCCAAAGGTCATTAAAACCATTCACATACTTCCTACAAAAATATCATTATCTTTCAACACCTTATAGAAGGTTCAACAACCATCATCATTCTTATGGTACACAGATTGAACATAAGATTTCATTAAGCACACCAACTATGATGTTCACAAGGTAACATAGTAGGGTTACCATTAGCATTTTCAGAATATTTCTCCACCACATAAATAATATAAGGATGTTAAGTATGATAGACCATCATCACTTAGTTATTAAACTAAGATTTAATAAGGTGGATTGAGTTAGCTTTACAAATCATCACCCTAAAGTAAACCATAGGATCGTAGACTTATTTAGGTTAAAAGAATAAAGATAATACACCTAGCATCCCATCAGATCATGGATGCACTTCAGCCAAAACACCACCATTGAATCATAAACATCAAACTTGAACCATCAAATCATGTGCAATAAGAACAAACTATCAAATTATCAACATCAACCAATGCCACCAGATCATGGAACTCATCAAACCATAGGATCTCATATGAACAAAACCATCGAGTCATTAAACTAGGAAAACCATCATTTGATAATAGGCAAGTGAACCATCAGTTTTTGACACACAGATGAACCATCTAATCATGATCTGATTAAATCCATCAGTTGTAAACTCAATAAAGCCATCAGAAGTTGACACTAGGTGGAAACATAACTCACACATAGGGAGAAAACAATTGTTTCTTAGGGTTAAGGAAATTGTCGAATGAAACTACTTCATGAGAGCATTAACACCAGTGGTTTTTTAATGGAAACTTGACCATCATTTCTCAAGCACAAGGAAGTCCAAAATAAAAATTAAGTACAAGACATTGGATCACACTAGAAACCAAGCCATAGGTTAATGAAACAAGGAGAAAATTATCCAAGGAACTAAGGAAAAGCCATAGTTTGTCACCTCAAAGTAACCATCATTTCATGGACATGCACGGTCTCGAGATCCCACTCTCCTAGAGGAGACACACACAAGGTTAAGGGGTACATCAATGAAGATTATTTACTCAAAACCTACCACATAAGCTCAAACCCTAGATAAATATAGCATCATTCTACTTGGTGCTACGTTTTTAGAACACGATCTACACATGCAAGCTAAGAGTAAGCAATAAATGTGAAGAATGCTATATAACTTGCCTCAAAGATGATGTAGAAGGTTTAAACAGCAAGGTAGCTCAAAGAGAGAGTGAAGAGCCCTAGCTTGAGAACTCCACACGTCCAAGCTAGCTCCTTTCTCCAAGAATTAGCAAAAACTAGGTCAAAGAAGAAGAGAGAAGGCATTCTTCAATCTCTAGTACATGTTCCGTTTAGAACACCATAAACCCGAACAAGAAGGAAGAGATAAGAAGGTAGGATAGAAAGAGATACAAAGGAAGGATGATGATCTTACTTTCTTAGACTGAGAAATAAGGTAGGGAAGCTCCAAAAGCTTCAAGAGGGGATAGATGCTAACCCTAGGTGAACATGCAAGCAAGATCGGTCAAGCTTCCTCCTCTAAGCTCCTCATCCTCCATAAAGAAAGAGGGAAAGACCTCAAAGAAGCAAGAAGAAGAAGAGAGAGAGAGTCTAAAGGGTACATTTGCATGGAAGGAGAGAAGAATATAAAGCTTTGGGTGAGAGAGAAAGGAAGGTAGAGGTATCAAGACATGCATGCCATGTGTCCCTAGTCAAAACATCTCGTCCATTCAACCATTAGTTTTTAAAGCTAGGGGGCCATTGGATGTCAACCCCAAAAGGGCCATCAACCTTCAACACTAGGTGGTCCATCAGTTCATGCCATCACTTGGGCACAAAAGGAAAACCTTATGCCTCCATCAGTTGTTGTAAATCATTTGGAGAACCATCGACCTTGGTGTCTCAAGAGGAAAACCATTGAATCTCAAGAACCAAGAGACCACCATCTGATCCCAATACCTCAAGGTGGAGCATCAGATCCCAACATGCAAGGGCAAACCATCAAGTTAGGGCAACTTAGGTGAAAAACCCTAACTCTCAACCCTAGGTAGATAACACCTCAAATCTGATGGTGCAACTAGGTGCCAAAAGGAACAACTATATAAAACAAGATATGGAAATTTATGAGGCAAAAAATACATGTGATAAATTACAAGAAAAATCCTAGATATGAAGAAATTGCATAAAAGCCCTTATAAGCACAAGATTTGCATAACTTACTCAAACAATGTCCAAACTGGACTACACTTGAAACTTAGCTTTGTCATATGACATCAAAGCACATATGAGCATTTGATTGAGGTTTTAAGCATGTTCAACCATAAAGCAATGTCAGGGGTCTTATAAAGATAGAATGAAGCAAGAGGTAAAATAAAAGATGAGAGCAGTAGAGAAACAAAGAAGGGAAGTAAATAAGAAAGAGAAAAGCAAAAACAATAAGTAGACAAATTAGAGGAGGACGATAGGAAAATAAATAAAGTACAAAAAAGTGGATGATAAATCATATCTCAAACAATACCGATTGTTAATTCAACAATAAATCTTTTTGTACCATATCAATTTACACGTTATTAATACAAGATTTCACGATGACATTTTTTATTTAATAAAATGATTTTAGTACAATACTTACAAATTGTTGTGATCTTGTTGCACTTACAGATGTTGGTAAAATAGTTAATGTTGTTATATTTTAATAAAATATCATTGATACTACAATGTTAACAAGGTATAATACTAATTGGAAGCAGTCAAGTTTGTACAATACTAATATAACATTAAATAGGGGACCTTATTGTACTTCACAAAGTAAATTATGATACAATGCTATCAACTTATCATGACTTAATTGAATATGAAAATATTGATAAATAGTTACACCAATATTATTAATAGTACCAACAAAAATTACAATACCAAATAGTACACTATCGACTTGCCGTTATCGAATTGTATACTAATACAATATTCCATAGTGGGATCTTAATGTACTTAAAAAAATAAAATTAGCATAGTACTAATAATTTATTATGACCTCATTGCAATCGAAACATGGATGAATAGTTATACCAATTTCAAAGTTGGTACAATACCAACACAATAGTATAATACCAACAAAATATTACAATACTAGAAATAGTACATTACTTTTTTGAAAGAAGCATTTAACTATTATTTAGTTGAATGTGGTACATGAATAAACGACATGTCTATGGTCTTGTTACAAGGAATCCATGCAGGCCTAGTGGTAAAGGTGACACTAGAGTTGTTCTTAAGGGAAAATTTGGTAGTAGTATCAGCTATGAGGATGAATTCATGGGGGATATGAAGAATGCAGATTGAGGGATTATTGTTGGTTAGTTTCTTTCAACGGTGATGGTAGGAGTGGAATATCACCTGGGCACAATTATTGGATGTCATCATTTGGAACACTGGGGTTGAATTTGTGATGACGAGCACCTCGTTCCAGTCATGGACTTTAGCTAAAGATGTTGCTTGAAGGATCACGTTAATCTCTACCTCCACTACTGAGTTGGACTTTGTTGGATGGCCCTCCCCTAAAAAAAGCTCTCTTGTAGGACTTAGGGCAACACAACCATAGATTGACGTCATGGAAGATGGTGAGTGAGATGCATCTGTGAATATGATAAACTTGGGAGACATAGGTGTTCCCCACCACTTGAAGGTTCTTTGTTTATGTGAGGATGTAGGACGTGTTGAGCTTGGGTTCTCCATGATTGCCTCTGAGCACATCATAATGAAGTGAAGGGAGACTCTAAGAGGTGTCTGTTTGCCTCTATGGTCCTCCTCATTGCGGAGTGTCCATAGGTGCCAAGTCACAACTGCTAACGAGATTGAGTGGATATTGGTGTACATTCCTTTGATGATCTTGTCGATCCAATGGTCTTTGTAATCCTACAAGAAGTCTGGGTTAAGAGTTATAGCTTTCCAGATTGCGACGCTTCAAGGGAAATCCCTATGGCAATGCAAGATGGTTTCATCCAGTAAGTTGAATTTGGGGTAGGTTTTGGTAAGATCAAGGTGTCGGCGATGTTTCTCCACATTGGTTAGCAACACATGATGTTGGAGGAGCCATATGAATACCATGATCCTCTCTGGGACCGGTTTCTTCCAAATTGATGCCCAATCACTTGGGGTGGGATGTTCTTTGTCAAATAGTATCCAATGATAGGTTGATCTTTTAGTGAGATTTCCATTCGTCTCGTGTGGCCAGATGAATACATCTGGGCCTACGTTGGGGTCAGGTGGTGGCATCATCTTCAGGATGTCCCTTGTACATTCAGGTAGTTGTGATTTGGTGAAGCCCCAATCCCAGGCACCATTATCCAAGCACATGGAGGATACTTGCAAGTTAGTGATTTCAATAGTGATGGGCGGCCGGGTGCTAAAGAGTGAATAACATTCCCAACTAACCACTTATCATGCCAAGCATTGGTGTCTAGGCCATTACCAATAGATTTGGAACAAGAATCTTTGATCTTTGTTAGGTTGGAGGTGATAAATCTCCAGGCCACTGAGAAGGGGGCCATCAAGGTGGTGCTTCTATTTTGGTATTTTTCCTTCAGTATATTCACCCACAACTTGTCTAGATCATTCAAGAACACCCAAACGTTCTTCAGCATTAATGCCTCATTTTGATCACTGATGTCTTTGACACCTAGGCCACCATGATCCTTGTTCGTTGAAATTTTCTTCCAAGAAAGTAACGACATTTTCTTCTAAAGGGCAGGGCCCTGTCATCTGAACCTGTGTTTATGGCTATTGATGTCATCGCAAAGGGCCGGCGAGATCAAGGAAGATTGCATCATGTATGTGGGAATCAATTGTAGTGACACTTTAGTCAATGTGATCCTTCTGACAAGGGAGAGATGCCTAACAATCCAACTACTCATCCTCCCTTGGATCGAGTCTAGTATGCTAGAGTGGGTAGATTTATTGATCCGTCTATGCAGAATTGGGGTGCCGAGATATCTTTCGAGGTTGTCTGTGGTTTGGAAGCCCAGCTTCCTACTGATGCTGAGGGATTGGCAGAGAAGAAGCATCTTGGTCTTACAGTGGACACTACCTGGCTGGAGGCTAAGGAGAAGGTTCAAAGGACCTTCTTCATGTTCATGGCTTGGACAATCGTTGCTTCTGCCAAGAGGATGATGTCATCAACAAAGTAGACATGCATGCGAGGCATGACTCCCCTGGAGAGTACAACATGCTTCTAATTGCCATCAGAGACTGATAGCTGAAACATTTGGCTAAGCTTTTCTAGGTAGAGAACAAAGATGTCAGGACTCAGGGGGTCACCTTGCCTCACTCCTTGGATTTCCTTTAAGGATGCTAATGGTGTTCCTTCCCAGAGTAGAGAAGTCTCTCCTGACTATATGATGGACATGATCAGGTTGATCAGAAGTTGTGGTAGGTCTACCCTAGAAAGGGTACTCTGACTAAAGGCCCAATTCACTTGTTAAATGCTTTGGAGAGGTCGAGCTTGATTACCATCCACTTCTAGGTACCCTTCTAGGTCCTCATGGAGTGGATGACCTCTTGTACTAAGAGTACGTTGTCAATAATCTTGCATCCTGGTATGAAGTTTGGACTGGCATGGTGATATCCAAGCATTTAAGAGAGGTTTGATGTATTTGACAATGGTCTTGGAGATGGCCTTAAACACAATATTGTTGAGGGATATCAGACAGAGATTGCCGCAACTCTGTGGGGATCTAGTCTTCGGTAACACAACATGTGTGAGTTTGCCAAAAATGGTTCCATGTTCAATGAACAAAAAGCTTGTTGAATCGTGCGAACCACCTAGGATTCAACACGGGACCAATAGTGTTGCAAGAAGTTGGCAATGACTCCATCTGGTCTGAGCACTTTTAATGGTGCCATGGCAAAGATAACTCCTTGAATTTCCTCGATGTATGGGGTGGCTTCCAGTGACCTAACAGTGGGCTCTAGTATGCCAGGGAAGTTTCATGCTAAGGAGTCAGTTCATAGAGCTGATATAGGAGATGAGGTGGTTAGAAGGTTAAGGAAAAAGGAATGGACATTGGTACATACCCCAATCAAATTCGAGATACACTGTCCATCTTGGCCTTTCAACCTCGAGATCTTATTGTGGTTTCGTCTGTCCCGGTCATACAATTGGAAGAAGCTCGTGTTTTGGTAGCCATGCTACAACCAATTTATGTGCAACTTTTGCTTCTAGTCCACCACTTTAGTGAGGAGGATACAATGGTACCTCTATTAGAGTTCTACTGTGCGAGTGGCAACATCCACATGCTCGATATAGACATGCCTCTTTTGGATGTGGTCGAGATTGAGGAGCATCATGGCCTTCTCTTTGTGCCTTTTCCATGAGGCATCGTGGTCCCAATAGGTTGCAACAGATTGGAACGTCGAAAGGGCGTCGGTGTAGGAAGCGAACACATCCCAATTGGACAATAAGAAGGAGTTGAACCCATCATCTAGGTTCTAGGTGGCTCTTGTTATGAAAGGGGCATGTCCGGAGGGGCCCTTGGGTCTGGTGGTGATGAAGATGGGGTTGTAGTTTGAGGTGACCCGAGGGAGCACCTAGACACTGGTATTCGGGTGGGAGGACAACCAAGCTTCATTGGTGATGTCCATGTCCATCTTATCATGAATAAGACCTCATTGGAAGGTAAAGGTTTGGCCTAAGGTGCCTATGTCTGCAAGACCAGTACTGAGCATACATTCATAGAAGAGGGTTGATGAGGAGGAGTCGAAGAAGACGCTGCCATGCTTCTCTATCGTAATGAGCTGCATATTAAAATCACCAGTGGCCAACCAAGTTCCATCCTTGGGTGTCATGAGGAAGGGAAGGTGTTGCCAAAGCAACTGCCTCGTCGATGGGTTGGGAGTGCCATATACATCTTTGAAAAGGAGGTTGCATTGAGACAACAGTGGATTAAATGGAAATGGTTGAGTAGGATCTCAAAATTACACCTGGCATCGTCCCACAGGAGCAAGGTGCCTCATAAGAAACCTAGAGCTTTAACTTGATGAGATGATGGAAATCCAATCCTCTTGACGATGCCTTCTGCAATTGTGCTACTTCAATGTGGTTCAATGATGACCATGAGATGCAACTTGTGAGCGCGGCGGAGTTCTTTTAAGTAACTGACTTTATCGTCATAGCAAGATCCTTGGATGTTCCAACTAACAATATTCATAAGTATGATGGGAGGATGGGTAGGGGGTTGGGCAATGGCTGGGAGCAACCCGACCTCATCCTCATTGTCGACCTTGTCTGATGACTACATCCCCTTATCTAAGAGAGTGAAGTCTATCACCTTCTTAGCTATTGAAGATGAGCCTGCCAATTGTTGAGCGAGTCTTCCTTTTTTGTTAATTCTCTCTGGAGTTCTTGTTGGCACCTGCATGACAACTCTTGTATTGCCTAGGATGACTGTGTGACTCCCTAATGGTCTGGGACCAAGGTGGAGTGGGGGGAGGGTACTAGTGTCCCCAAACCCGAATTGAAAGGGGTTCCTAGGGTTGATTGAGGTTAATATTCCTTGGACCACCTCATCATCAGTTTAGGTCAAGGTTGTGTTTAATGATTCAGGTTTTTTGGGTGGGTTAGAAACATCTTATTTCTACTTTTCACTCACTTCCCCTGTCATCTACTACCTCCAGGTTGCCACTCACCCTCGTCGTCAGAGGGTTTCTCAGTACTGGATTTCTCTGTTACCATTTCTTTTGTGAGGTTAGAGGTGGTGTTGCCAACATCTTTCTTTAGTGGAGTGGTTTTCTTCTTAGGATTCTTCGCGTGAATTGAAGGGGGGTAGGCATGTGACTTCTTGCACGTTGGTGCACCGGTGTCGATGAATCTATAGTCAATGTGTCCCAACCAACCCCAGTGCATGCAAATTTGGGGGAGGTTCTCATACTCGAGGCGTAGATGTTCACCATTGAGTATGAAACATGGAAGCAATGGTCATGACATGTCCACTTCAACAGCCATCCGCACGAACTTCCCCCTATGTCCTTGGATAATGTTGTCATCAATTTAGATCGTCCCGTTGATGGCATTGCCAATGCTTTTGAGGAGCTTGTTCTGGTACAGATGGATTTGTAAGTCTGGTATCCTGACCTATACAGCCAGCTTCTGAGGGATTTGGTTTGATGGTATGAATTTCGGGTACCATGACTGTACCGAGAGGTAGTTGCCGAAGATCGTTATGGGCCTCCAGTCATGAGCTTTATGAAATCAGATTTGCTATCCAGTTGGATGATATAGTAGCCATACTCTAATTTGATGACTCAGAATTGTTCAGATAATCCCTAGAGGATTTGGATACGATTTACCAGGGCATGGTACCGTAGGTTCAAACTCAAGGCCTTGACAATCACCGCATTCTTCCAAGGCGCTAGTAGTAGAGGTAGAACATCGGGATTGGTGGTGAATGAAGGAAGGACTCCCACACTTTCAATCATGATATCCTTTGTCTTTAGGGTGTCTGGGGACACCAGTTTGGGAGGTTTGGACCAAGTCCCTTGGTCGCTGCCTCCTTGAAGGATAGCTTGGGGGGCGGTAGTTTCCCTAAAGCCAACATCTCAACGTCCGAGTCTTGTTGGGCCGATTCCATGTCATTTCCTAATGGCGTCGTTTCCACAGCAGTTGCATCTGAGCCATCTTCCGGAGGACGATTGAGCCTCCATTGCCCTCACCCGCTGAGCCCTCCTCTTCCCCCTCATCCGCCGCCTATCCCAAACCCTAGAAGTGGCGGCATCATTTTCTCTATAAATAGTACATTACTAAAAAAGTTTAATAGTAAAGAATGGAAAAAATAAATTTCTACATGACATATTGGTCTAAGAAGTGATGAACAAATCAATTAATAAGAGTAAAATACAATATTCCATGCAACTTCTATGGAAATATCCTCAATTGAATGTAGAGCAGCTTATTTTGTATGAGTTATAGTTAGATGGATCTTGTAGCCGGCAGAGACAATTATTTACATTTTAAAAGGGTGAATATTTGTTGGTCTCTCGACGATTATCATTCCCACTACCTACGACCTCTGTGGTGTTGTGTTTCGTTTCTAATCATATATGTGGGGATTTTGAAGGTAAGATGCGGAAAAGGAAACAAGATGGAGCTTTCGCCAGCTCTGTTCTTGAATCTTGGACCAACATTAAAAAAAATCATCAATAGAAACAGTTCTGGGAGAAATTCCAAAAAGACTTTATCTGTAGAGCTACTCATGATAAGTGGTAGGCGAGCAAAGGATGTTGCCACACTTTATGTTCTGACATTGATGGTGGAAGTTGTCTCCGACTATCTCAAACCATCTCAACGGCTATTGTTTGTCACGTCCCTCCAGATTACAAGTTTGTAAGGACTTAAATAGAACCAGGAATTGTTTTTGAGACAAGATGCATCCCAAGAAAAGCATAGATGCATAACAAATCTCAAGGTTGTAGTCCCCATATATGTAAAACTAGGTCTTCAGTCACCATATGCGCTTCTCTAACCTCCATACATAGGTTGCACTCTACTTCGCCTTGTCATGGGAAAGGTGACCTCATCCTTTTGCCTCCCACAAAACATGAGCACACATAATGATTTGGATGAGAAATGAAAAGTATGATATGTGTGATAAATCTTAAATAAACAAAGTGGGATGGTCACAAATAGAATGTGATACGATACTAGCAAGGGGTTGGGTAATGGTCACGAATTGATGATTTTTCACTTATGGAGTGAAGGTAGATGTTTCACTTAATTGATTTATAAAACTGGGCACATGTTGTGGATGTGGATCAACATCTCTACAACAACTATTTTGGATCATTTCTTTACTTTGGATTACCTAAGAAGAGTTGGTTTCTATCTTGCCTCAAGATGCATTACATGCAAAGTCAATTATGAAGAAAATCAATATCTCTTTCTTTATTGTGATTTCATATGCCATTCCTGGGATCATTTTTCTATAGACTACGGCCAAAAGCCTAAGTCAATGCAACATTTGTTGAGTTTTAAGGGTTAGAAGAAGGCTGTTGTTGTTTTCATTCTATACCATACTTGGTTGGAGGGGAACTTTCAGATCTTCTCTAGCACTGACAAAAACGTTGATACTATTTGGTCCATATGCACCAAAGATACTTATAGCATGTACATATATCCTTTTTTCTCTTTTATGTCTTGTACAGTTTTTTCCTTATAGCGGTACGTATATATACCATGCTGCTAATATGGTAAACACTTTTTCTGGAGCAATGGAGGTAACATGTTGGGTTCATAACAAAAACTCAATTCTTTATTACAACGTCAAGTTATTGATTTATCCACAAAGCAGCCAACAAATGATCACCAACAAATCACCTCAACAATCGCCAAATATAGACCCATATTATGCGGAAAGACCGTCAAAGTAGTGATTTCTTAATATTTTGACATACACTGTACACATGAAACCAGAATATCTCCTAGGAATTCTACCACTCCAAATCCAAAAACCCGAGTAGGTTTTAGGACTCTTTGTTCTAATCAGTTCCCATGCACCCTTCAGCTTTTTTTTTTAGGAGAATCCATGTAAGACTTTATTTATTCAAGCTGCAGTCTATTACATGCCTCGCTTCTCCCAATACATGTCAGGGGGACCAAGCGATGGTTCACAGTTATTTGACATATTATTAGTAGACCCTTCTAATAGGTATGTATTCATGACACAGCTGGGCGGTGTGTCATAGAACTCATGCTGCGAGTTGCAGCGAAGTTGATGTTGGCAAGCTTGTCTGCAACAGAGTTGCTCTCTCTAACAGCATACTATATTGTCACGTTCTCCGGTCTCTCCTTCTTCAAGCGACTCATCCAATACGCATACTTAGGATATCTGTCTGCCTCCTCGTCCACCAGCTTCGTATAGCCGTCAAGCAGGTGGTCCATGCTTGCATCCAAATTTGTTCAAGGGCTAGCTAGATGTATGCCTGCTAATTCTGCAGCCGTGACAGACGAGCAATCAATCTTCCGCGACCAACCCCCTAGCCAGTAGCCATGTGAATCTCTAGCTACCGCCGCCCTTGCTATGTACTGCTGCGTCCACGTTCATCTTGACTATCCCGGGCTCCGGTTTGCTCCAGACGCCCGTTCTAGTCGGTCGTTGAGTAGCCGTGTCTCTCGTCCAGGCTTCAGTGGTTTGCATCATTGCCTTCTGGATGTACCAGATTTGATGTTCAATCTGCTTGATCTTGCCCTCAGATATTTTAGCATTTCTGAATCCCCACACAATGCTACAGATAGTCCAAAACGTTTCCTTCGTGATGCTTAGACTACCATGTGCTATTTTCAACCATCTTTCGGTGGTGACCGGCCCGAAGAACTGAACCTGTTCACCAGAGCTGAGGAAGTGACACCAGATTTCCTTCACCTACACGCAATCTCTTAGCGCAAGGATGGACGATTCATTTGCTTCCCGGCATCTACAAAATAACCCATCTAGGGTCATATGCCGCGCCATACGCCGTTCGTTCGTCATAAGAACTCCATGAAGAACCAGCCATGCAAACATGCGTACTCTGGCGGGTACCTGTAGTTTCCACACCATCCTCCAGTCTCGCCTGAGCTTGAAGAATAGTTCCCATCTGCCGTATGTAGCCATGCTGTGTAGTCTCTAGGGAAGGATGCAACTGGAGTGTCCTTTACCATAATGGTCCGTACCACATCTTCATCAATCCAGTAACATAGAAATTTCTTATCCCATTCTTATAGGACAGAACCTAAGCTACGTATTGCTGAGGAAGAGTTAATTGCATAGACGAGGAGGTAAGGAAGCTTGCAATGGAGGAAGCGATAATCTTTTATTTCACTGAGTTCTCTTTAAATACAGACCAGAAGACACTACTCGACTCTAACTGTGCGGCTAGCTAAGTGCCACGATCTAAGTTCAGATCCAACATTCTCGGATCTTACCATCTGACTCGGTCTTATGCACTTAACAGTCTGTGCATATCCGTTACAACTGATATCCCAGCTTACACACAATCTACTAGCTAGCTTATGACTCGGACTAAGTAGGCCACGTGGCCAAGTCTAGATTTGTTGGGGATGTTGTACCGATACAGTTCCAGATGTGACGAAAAGTTGTCACGGAAGCGCTACCAACAAGCGTATAAAACCCAAAGAAAGAAAAATACCAGATTTAACGTGGAAAACTCTCCCCTCAATAAGGAGAGAAAAACCACGGGGCAATCCCGCTAATAAGCACTATGTAATAAAAGTACAACTCACACCTCCCAGATTTAATTACCCCTAAATCCGGGTAGCAACCACCAACCGCTACTTTGCTTCAAGGCAAAGTCGCTGGCCCTCTCTTATAAACCAAGAGAGCTTCTCTACCAGTTGTTCTTGTTCTCTGGCACCCTCTACCACAGAAGGCACCAACAAGCAACTGGAGAACTCACACCTCAACCGGTGGATAATCCAAAGGCCTCCCCAGGGGCCTCTATTTATAGGCCTCCATGCATGTGATTGCAACTAGGAATTCTAGTCCTAGTTCGAAACCTAGTCCAACTGCATGTTGCACATAGGAAGTCATATTCCTACTATTCAAGATTTGACTCCTATTAGGATTGGTAGCACAAACCAACCCTCCCAAGTCTAAATCCCTCTAAGACATGGGCTGGATTATATTCCTAATCCCAACAATCTCCCCCTCCAGCCCATGAGGGAGATGTGGTCTTCAGCGGTCATCATTGGGAATGTACACCGCAGAGCTTCTTACAAAGCTCTAGCTTGTCTCGTGTCACCACCTTGGTCATCATATCAGAAGCATTCTTCTCAGTATGGATCTTTTTCAGAGTCAACAACTTCTTCTCTATAACATCACGAAGCCAGTGATATCTCACATCAATGTGCTTTGTCCGTGTATGATGCATTGTGCTCTTGCTCAAGTCAATGGCACTCTGACTATCACAGAAAATAGTCTGGTCAATCTTAATCATCCCCAGCTCCCTTAGAAATCTCACCACCCAGAGAATTTCTTTTCCTGCTTCCGCTGCTGCAATGTATTCTGCCTCTGTAGTTTAAAGTGCAACACATTTCTGCAACCTGGACTGCCAAGATATGACTCCCCCTGCAAAAGTGAAGATATACCCATAAGTAGATTTCATGTGATCTATATCACCTGCCATGTCAGCATCAACGAAGCCCTTTAGAACTAGTTCCGAACCACCAAACATCAAACACGTGTTGCTCGTGCCTCGTAAGTATCTGAAGATCTACTTGACCGCCTCCCAGTGATCGTTTCCAGGATTTGAGAGAAACCTGCTCACAACGCCAACTGCATGAGCAATATTAGGACGGGTACACACCATTGTGTACATCAAACTCCCTACAGCAGAAGAATAGGGAATCCTTGCCATCTCTTCCTTTTCCTCATCAGTAGATGGGCATGACTTCTTACTCAGCTTGAAGTGACCTGAAAGTGGAGTCCCCATGACTTTGGCTTTGCCCATGTTAAACCGCTTAAGTACCCGTTCAACATAACTCTATTGTGACAACCACAACTTGCGCTGTGTCCTGTCACGTGTGATCTGCATCCCCAAAATCTGTCGTGATGGTCCCAAATCCTTCATCTCAAAGGCTTTGGAAAGCTCTGTCTTCAATTTTCTGATCAAACTGAGATCCTGACCCACTATCAACATGTCATCCACATAGAGTAGTAGAATAATGAACCTGTCATTGGGAAACCTCCTGATGTAGACACATGGATCTGCACTTGTCTTCTGGTACTCGTGACTCTGCATGAAAGAATCAAACTTCTTGTACCACTGTCTAGGAGCCTATTTCAACCCGTACAAACTCTTCTTTAATTTGCAGACTAAGTGGTCTTTCCCCTTGACTTTAAAACCTTCTGGCTACTCCATGTAGATCTCCTCTGTAAGGTCACCGTGAAGGAAAGCTGTCTTCACATCCATCTGCTCAAGCTCCAGATCTAGACTAGCAACCAAGCCTAGAACCAATCTGATAGAACTCATCTTCACAACCGGAGAAAATATCTCATCAAAATCCACTCCTGGTCTTTGACCAAGGCCCTTGACAACAAGTCTGGCTTTGTATCTAATATCACTACCAGTGTCGTCATTCTTCATCCTATAGACCCACTTGTTCTTTAGTGCTCTCCGACCCTTGGGAAGTGCCACAATCTCATAGGTGTCATTATTCTGCAAAGAATTCATCTCCTCCTGCATCGCCTGATGCCACTTTACTCTGTCTCTATGAGTTTGTGCCTCCTGAAAAGTCTCTGGCTCCCCCTGATCAGTAAGCAAGATATACTGATATGTCGGATATCTGGATGAAGGATGACGTACTCTGTCAGACCTCCTCAGCTGCTGCTCTGAGGACTCTGCCTGGTCCTGATCCTGCTCCCCCTGCCCAGAAGTCTCTTCCTGTGAAGTTGAATCACTCGTCTGTGCGTCTGGAACTGGACCACTTGATGTGCTATCACTCTGCTGCTCGTGGTGATTATGTTGCTCTTCTTCATCATCAGAAGACTACACCTGTGAAGAAGCTGAATCATCCTCATACTCATCGTCTGAAGAACTGTCACCTGATCCCGCAGCCTCTGCATCATCAACCTCAGGCTCTGTCACTGTCTGACTCTCACAGAAAGTCACATCTTTGTGTCTGGTCATGGTCTTTTTCACGGGATCCCATAACCTATACCCAAACTGTTGATCTCCATAGCCAAGAAAGATACATGGCACCGCTTTATCATCCATCTTTTTCCTCTTTTCCTTGGGAACATGAGCATATGCCTTGCATCCAAATACTCGGAGATGTGAGTAGGATGCATCCTTACCTGTCCATACATGCTCAGGTATATCAAACCCCAAAGGAACTGATGGAGATCGATTTATCAGATAGCAGGCAGTTCTCACTGCCTCACCCCAAAATGTCTTTGGCAACTTTGCAATCTTCAACATGCATCTGACTTTCTCGACAATAGTACGGTTCATCCTTTCAGCTGTACCATTGTGTTGTGGTGTGCCAGGCTCTCTCCTCTCATGCCGTAGGCCATGCTGCGTGCAGTACGCCTGGAACTCCCTGGAGGTGTACTCTCCTCCATTGTCCGTTCGGAGACACTTTAATTTTTCACCGGTCTCCCGCTCTACCATGGCATGGAACTTTTGGAAACATTGAAAAACCTGATCCTTGGTCTTCAGCAAGTAGACCCACACCTTCCTAGATGCATCATCAATGAATGTGACAAAATACTTATTGCCTCCCAGTGAAGCCATCTCAAACGGACCGCAGACATCCGAATGAACCAACTGTAGAAGCTTTGACTTCACCGCAGACCTTGTCTTGAAAGAAACTCGTCGTTTCTTTCGTGTCTGACATGCATCACATGAACTGAGACCAGTATCCTTGCCACAAGGAATCAACCTCTTCTTGGATAGAAGATTCAAGCCCTTCTCACTCATGTGTCCTAACCGTTTGTGCCATAGATCTGTCTGGTTATCCTCAACTGCATGTATACTGCCGTCTCTAAGTACTTTGAGCTTGGTCTTGTATAATGTGAGAGACAGTTTGCCACGTACAATAACCAAAGCCCCCTTGGTGATCTTGCATTTGCCGCCACCAAAATCAAGATGACAACCTTCTCTATCAAAGAAAGAACCAGAGATCAAACTCAGCCGCAAATCTGGAACGTGAAGAACATCCTTCAGCGTGAGCGTGCAACCAACACTTGTATGAACACAAATGTCACCAATCCCGACAATTCTAGAGAAGCTGGAATTTCCCATGTTCACCCTCCCAAAGTCTCCCATCCTGTATGAAGTGAAGAACTCCTTACTTGGTGAAGCATTATAAGAAGCTGCAGTATCCACCACCCACTCAAAATCATCCTCATCAGCATGCAAACACTGTTCTTGGACTGTTAAGACCACATCGTCATCATCACACCTATCATCTGAGATCGTCGCTGTAGTATTCTTGTCGTCATCTTGCTTGTCTTTGGCTTCAGACCCATGTTTCTTTTTCCAAATCTTGCAATCTCTTTTGAAGTGACCTGGCTTGCCGCAATAGAAGCACCCTCTACCATTCTTTGACTTGGATCTACCACGAGACTTCTCGCGGTCTTGGAATTCACCGCGGCTCTTAGATCTACCACGGTCTCTCGCTCTATCAACGCCTCTGCCCTCTGTGAAGTGCACCTCTGATCCACTGTCGCCTGAGGCTCGTCGTCGAGTCTCTTCATTCAGTACACTGCTCTTCACCTGGTCAAGTGTCAACTTGCCCTCCTGTGCAGAATTGCTGACTGTCACTACGAGTGTCTCCCAACTGTCCGGTAGCGATCCTAGAAGAAGTAGAGCCTGAAGTTCATCATCAAGAACCATCTTCATGGACCCCAACTGATTTACAAGGCTTTGGAATTCATTCATATGCTCGGAGATGTTTGTACCATCCTGGTACTTGAGGTTCACCAACTTTCGGATCAAGAAAGCTTTATTTGTGGCAGTCTTCCGCTCATATAACTTCTTGAGCTTTTCCCACAGATCTTTGGCATTGGTCTCTTCTGAGACGTGATGGAATACGGAGATGTCGAGCCACTTCCGCACTGTTCTGACAGTTTTCCTGTTTAGCTTCTTTCAATCTGCATCAGATGTAATCTCTGGCTTTTGTCCCTCTATCAGATCATATAGATCTTTGCAATAGAGAATATCCTCCATCTTGGGTTTCCAAATCTGCCAATTTGTGCTTGTCAACTTTATCATCGTCGCATCTTCATATTTCCCCATCTGGACTTGTATCTGCAACATCGCTCTGATACCACTTGTTGGGGATGTTGTACCGATACAGTCCCGGATGTGACAAAAAATTGTCACGGAAGCGCTACCAACAAGCGTATAAAACCCAAAGAAGAAAAACACCAGATTTAACGTGGAAAACTCTCCCCTCAATAAGGAGAGAAAAACCACGGGGCAATCCCGCTAATAAGCACTATGTAATAAAATTACAACTCACACCTCCCAGATTTAATTACCCCTAAATCCGGGTAGCAACCGCCAACCGCTACTTTGCTTCAAGGCAAAGTCGCTGGCCCTCTCTTATAAACCAAGAGAGCTTCTCTACCAGTTGTTCTTGTTCTCTGGCACCCTCTACCACAGAAGGCACCAACAAGCAACTGGAGAACTCACACCTCAACCGGTGGATAATCCAAAGGCCTCCCCAGGGGCCTCTATTTATAGGCCTCCATGCATGTGATTGCAACTAGGAATTCTAGTCCTAGTTCGAATCCCAGTCCAACTGCATGTTGCACATAGGAAGTCATATTCCTACTATTCAAGTTTTGACTCCTATTAGGATTGGTAGCACAAACCAACCCTCCCAAGTCTAAATCCCACTAAGGCATGGGCTGGATTATATTCCTAATCCCAACAAGATTATGCTAACAATTCTCCTGTATCTAGCACTAAGCAGCTAACCATTAAATCGTTAAGATCCTCAAGAATTGCCTGCTTAGTGTGTTCTTTCAGCTTGAACCCGGGTTTCACCCAGATGTCATTCCATACATTGATCGTCGTCCCTCCTACCGACATCATCATGGAATTATCAAGGATAAATTGCTTACCAGCGATCGTCACCTGCCCCAGCCTAGAGGCTGTGATCACCTTCCCAGTCGTAGCATTGGTAAAGCAATTTTTGATTGCATTACACCAGATAGAGTTCCGCCCAGCCGTCACTTCCCATGAGTTCTTCAGTAATAGTGCTTCATTCTACTCTCTCATTGACTTGATTCCTTGACCCCCATTTACTTTGGCACTCGTAACCTTGTTCCAAGCCACCAGAGAAACTGGCCTCGTCTTGTGGCTCCCGCCCCATATGAATCTTCGTACAATGTTGTCGATTCTGTCACTCAAATTTAAGGGTAAAGTTTTTGTCTACATGACACAAGTGGGAATGGCTGTTAAGGTAGATTTAGCCAAACACACTCTCCCTGCTAGAGATAAAGATTTCGCTGCCCACGCTTGAACTTTTCCTTCGACTTTATCAATGTTGTCCGAATAAGTTTGCTTGTTGATTCTAGAATGTAAGATTGGAACGCCCAAGTACTTCCCCAGCTTATCAGTAACGTGTAATTTGCTCAACTTCTTAATTGACCTTTGCATTGCTCTTGGAACACTCCTAGAAAAATAAATGTGGGATTTAGAGGTTGAAATCTCCCAACCAGAAGCTTCTCTGAATTCCTTGAAGCACTACAGTATGGTCCGCATATGGGTTTTACTTGTGTCAACAAAAAGGATAAGATCATATGTGAAGCACATACATGAGCTACCGCAATACCGGTTCTTCCCATTTTAATTGGTTTCCAGCTAGCAGTGGCGACCTTCTCCTGTATCATCTGAGATAATCTCTGTAGGCAAAGCACAAATAAACATGGTGATAGTGGATCCCCTTGCCGCAACTCTCGGCTTGCCCTGAATGCCCTGGATTGTTTTCCAATCCACACTATCGTTGAGCTTCCTTCTCTGATGGAATTCATTATGAACTGTCTAATGTTCACAGACAGACCCACCATTTCCAGCATTTCTTCGATAAAACTCCACGACATTCTGTCGTATGCCTTAGAAAAATCGATTTTAATTTCCATGGTTTTAGCTCCTCTTAGACTCCTCATTGCATAGACGATTTCCTGTACTAGGGCAATGTTGTTCGTAATTCTTCTACCAGGGACAAAACTGCTTTGTTCCGTGGAAATCCAGTTTGATACAAACTTTTTCAATCTTTCACCAATCATGCACTAGTACAGATATCACCTTTAGCGTCGGTTAAATATGACTTCAGTCGTCGGTTTTCAAGTGACACCCAAGTGGGTGACACTAAATGTAGACGCCTTTAGTGTCGGTTTCATAAATGACGACACAAAGCCGTCCCCCCCTTTGTAAACCCAAAAAACACGCCAGTAAGGGGCCATATGCGTCAGTTATCAAGTCATAACCGACGCCACATCCCATTCCAAAAAAAAATGTGGCCCCAGGTTAGACCATAGGTGTCGGTTAGCAATATAAAACCGACTCCGTTGACCTAAAATTATTGACGGTACCATACAATAACCAACACCATTAGGGAATAAAGACCATAGGTGTCACGTTGTCAGTTTTTTTTTAACCGTCGAATATACTTTGATTTTTTTTCTTATCAGCTTGCAGGCCTACTGTCTGGCTGGTCAGCAGGATGCAGAACCTGCAGTTCAGTTCTAAGCTGTAGGTTAACAACATCCATTGATTTCAGCCAACAACAGGTCACAAACCTACAAAATTAACAAGGATGGACAATTAATATGGAATGATTCACACACATGTGTAAGCACATTTCATATGATTTCATCACACACATGTAGAAACATGTAGTTCCATTTCATTCCTCCATTTCACATTCACACATATGTAGTAACCTGCAGTTCCATTCATTTCATCTCTTTTCACATTCAGTCACATGTAGAAATATTCATGTATTCATCTTCACACATATATGTATATATATAAGACAATTAAAAAAAACATTCATACATGTATATATAAGTGTGTCTTTCAAAGTTTAACATGTCATCAAATACATAAATAATTATGACAATAAAGTTTAGAAATATCATTTTCATCATCATCATCGCCATCAATATTCCAATGATTATTAAAAATTCCCACTACTAAGGCTTTTGCCCATTGTTCTCTTAAATCATTTAATTCTTCCATCGTATAGAGAGTATGTTCATCTAATAACTTTTCACCTGTAGTGAAGTTACTGATTTTAAACACCTACAAATAGAATGATGTATATATAAAATTAATAATATATAATAAGATTGGTATATTTCATATTATCTAGTGAGACTATATATAATACCTATTGTATGGTATCAATTTCCATTGCAACATATTTGATAATTAGGTCCATATATCACATCACGTAGTATGTACATGCCCAACCGTTATTTTGTGTAACACACTATAAATTGAAACATACAAAATATTAATAAATACAAATGAGCATAGTTCACATAAATAATATATACATTGGAGTCAGGAAATTACTTTCACATTCTCCCAAAGTAACAATTTTTTTGTCTTGGCCATGTTTCCTCTAGCTTTTTTGAATGCTTTTAAAGCTCTACATGTTAATGTAACATATTAAATTACATTATTAAATAATAATGTAATAATAGATGTTAACAGATATAAAGTATGAAAGATTTCTCATGTGAATAATGGTATTTTCATTGAGTGCCCATATAATGAGTCTAATTCCTTCCCCGAAGGATCTAGATAATAAATAGTCCACATCTTGAGGACAATAACTAGTAACTCCCAATGCGTACCAATAGAGGTAAGAAAGTTAAAAAATAATAACTCAAAATCCACAATAAAATTGTAATTTTCTTAAGTCCAAGTTATAAGAAAAGTAAACTCACTCAACATTGAATGCAGCTATTATCACCGACTTCTTTTTTTTACAAAAATATTTAAAAGTGGCAGAGCAGTATGAGGTAACTAATGAAGGCTCTTTATCTACGCGACTGATCAAAGATGGAGCTAGAAATCCCACATGGGAAAATAAAAATATTTATAGTTCGTGTGTAAGTGGTTGTAAAATATGTATCACGTATGCATTAATATATAAGAAACCAGAGCACCGTATATAAAATAAGGTATATGGATATATAAACAATATCTCACCATATCCATAGCTCTATCATAGATGTATTCAGCCATTCATAATGAAACAACTCCAAAATATCTTGTATAAATATTTTGTTATCATATGATTCGCCTGCAGCATCCACCGGAATAGAAACATTTATAGAAAAATTTGGGATATGTTCGCCTATCCATACCGCCATATCCTTACAATTAGGACCGAACGAGTCGTACAGGTCCCTTGGAAGCCAACTAGGCACTTCAGCAGGAAGTGGAGGTGGAGGCTGAGCTATAGTGAGTTTCTTCCTTTTAACCTGTATATATAATTTTAGATCAATTGACTAGCTTGTATATACATGCTAACAAATTAACGTCATATAAATTTACCATACAATATTAGTATAGACAACATCCGCTTTGGGCCACAATATCACTCTGCCTTCTGCTTCACTAAGTATTTCAGAATCTGGGTGGGCATATGACCATGGAAGATGCGTCCCTTGGTGGAGTACAAGTCTCGAGTTCACACGAACCACACCATATAGTACTAGAGTGCCATAAAATATATCCCCTGGAAGGATTGGGTAAGCCTCAGCCTCTACAACGACAAATTCTTTGCTTTTTAGACGACATAGCTTCAAAACCTATAAATTTTTGTAAAGTATGTTATATACATATATACATAAAAATATCATCTTGAAAAGATAGCTACTATATCATAAAAATACTTACAATAGACGTGCTAGGTGGTGGGTCTACATGATTACTCCCAACCACCTCTACAGTAGGAGAAGAGCAAGACGCCACAGGTATTGTCTAAGTGGATGTAAGAGACTCTTGCCACTTTCTCATTGCTTCATGGACTCTCCTATTAATTAACTCATCTACCTATATATGGACAAAAGAAACACTAACTTTTGATTATTGAATTCCCTTTTGCAATAACATTCTAAAAAAAGAATATGTTACCTCAGCTTTTGAAAATCCCACTTTTGGGACATGTTTGCGCTGTGATGGCCCAAAGAATGCGTTTATGCCCACACCAGTTCCTACACCCCTAACATGTTCATGATGCTCTAGGTTACCAAGAACAACTGTCAATTCATCCCTTGTGCCCTCAGGGATGAACTTGCCTTACTTCCTTTACTCATGAAGCTCCCGCTAATTGCCATCAATAGAAATTAGTAAGTAAAAATAATAATCAATATTGATTACTCTAGGAGTTGAATTTTACCATTTTTGTAGTTGCCTCAACAGTTGTGGGTTTGGTTATATATCCTTTCTTGTTTTGCCTCCCAGCTATCCACACAGTATGGTGAGGCAGAGGTGTGGGAGTAATTGTAGAGGACTCCCCAGTCACCTGAGTAGCAACAAACTCAGTAGCAGCAACAGTCTGTAGTCTTTGGCGAATGACTACATAGCCTTTTAGACCCATCGTGTGGTCATGCACATTCAGTGCATGCCTTGTTCTTTGAGCATCGTTGATAGCCTTGTTAGTAAGAACATTGATTTAGTTAGTAACACTAAAGGTCAATCTTGAATAGGTGAATACATAATAATGTATATTAATTAAATTGGGAGTGGTGCTTAATACCTTGAATTCATCAATTTTCCTTTTAGAAACAAACTCCTCCCAGTCATTGGGGTCCAGGTAGTTCCATTGCTCAGTGGCTGACTTCTTCCTCTTCTCATCATCTCGTATGTAATTTCGGGTGAGATTTGTCCTATAGTTCCTTAGGACCCTCCCACAATGTTGCATCACGCATTTACGATGAAGACTATCATCCAATTCAAATATACTCTGCAAAATTTTATATATTTAACTAGTATCCTAAAAATTAGTCATATGCAAAATAGAATTGTAAATAATAATAACTCATGCATAGTTGCTTCTATACTAATTCTTTCTTCCCCTTAGGAACTTTATGCCAAGATTCTACATTAGGACTATAATGGCTACCAGTAAGAACTCCAAGATATGAAATAAATGAGTTGCGGTTCACTCCAACTGGATTTCCTGCATGATCAAAATCCACAGCCAGTTTGGGTCCATTGCCCCTTTGTTGTAGTAACTTGTTCATCATAGTGATGCCCCTCACTTTTCCAAATTTTTTTGTTGCTCATCAAGTGCCCCAAGTTCATCAGGGGGTACATCATCCACCTAAAATATAACAAAAAAACACACTTACATGATATAACTTATAAATGGACATATAGATATAAATATAGGATATATTTTAAAAACTTACATGGTGAGGCACCACATTGATATCCTCACTGTCATGGTAATCATCATCACGGTCATCATACTCATGCTCAGCAATCTGAAATTGTCATTAAAAAATCAAACATTTAACATTTAACATAACTAGAAGATAATACAACATTGTAAAGTTCACATTTAGAAAAATAAAACATATATAAAAATAAAAACATGCCTCTAATACTGCGATCTTTAATCAATTAACATTCTTTTGGTGTGATCTCCACACACATACAAGTCATCGTTAGCTTCAATATTTGGTAGTGTTGGCAACCCAATTGAGAATGGACTCAAGTCATCATACTTATATTAGTACTCTTCTTCATCTATAGGATCTTCAATGAACTGTCTTTTACCATAAAGAACAACTGACCATTTATCATTTGCAAGATCATTGATATAAAATACTTGTTTCTCCTATAATGCCAATATGAATGGTTCACCCTTCTCACCAATCTTTTCAAAGTTTACTAATGTGAAACCCAATTCATCCATTATAACTCCTTTGGTGTTATCAACCCAATTACATTTAAAGAACAAAATTCTAAAATATACATAGTTAAACTCCCATATGTCTTCAATGACACTGTAATATGACATTTTAGCTTCACGTGGACTCTTATCCTTTGCATTTGCAAAAAACAATGAAGACGTTTGAAAGGTGACCCCACTATTTTAGACGACACTCTTATCATCTCAACGCTTTGTGTAATATGAGAACCCATTTATGTCAAACCCTTCATAAGAAATAACATTCAATTTTGGTTTAAAGGTGACACATTTGATATTTTCAGCAAGATTATTTGGTGTGTGAGATAGTTGATGTAAGATCTATCTTCAAACCACTTAATAAATGTCTTGTTATTCTCTCTAGCAAGCCACATTGAATTGGCTCAAGGATATTGTTTCTTGATGAAATTGGTATGTTCCTCGATATAAACACTCACTTTGTCAATGTTGTGTAAAATATACAAGTGAGCTTGTTCCAACTGCTCACAGCTGATTACTTTCATCTATGATCCCAAAATTCCTTTGCCAGAATACTCCTCAATATTCTTGTCATTAACAGGAGCGTCATTACCACTCAGAAAGTCATTGAAAAAATCCATAACCTCTCTCACCACATAACCCTCAATAATACTCCCTTCAGGATGATAACGGTTTCAAACATCACCTTTAAAAATGCTCATGTATCGTTCAAAGGGATACATCCAATGCATGAAAACTGGTCCCAACATTTTCACTTCCCTAGTCAAGTGGACAACAAGATGTACCATGTATTCAAAGAACGAAGGAGGAAAATACATCTCAAGTTGACATAGGGTAACAACCACTTCTCTTTGAAACTTATCGAGAGTATCAAGATCAATAACTTTAGTGCACAGACTGTTGAAAAAGAAACAAAATCTGGTGATTGCGAACCTTACATGCTTCGACAATATAGATCAAATTGCCACAGGCAATATTTGTTACATTAGAGTGTGACAATCATGAGATTTAAGACCTATCAACTTCATATCTTTCATTGATACCAATCTACGAATGTTGGATGAGTAACCCTGTGGCACCTTAACATTTACCAAGCAATCGCAAAAAGCTTTCTTCTCCTTTCTAGACAATGTGTAACAAGTAGGAGGTAAGTATGTTCTCCGATCGCTACTAACTACTTCTATTAATTTTGTCCTTATTCCCATTTCACGTAAGTCCATTCTGGATTTTATCCCAACTTTAGTCTTACATGGTATATTCAGCTAAGTATCAATGACGCTATCACAAACATTTTTCTCAACGTGCATGACATCAATACAATGCATGACTGCCAAAGACTCCAATAAGGAAGATCTCAAAATATTAACTTCTTCTTGAATAAATATTTGTCACTCGGTGTGGCCATGGTACATTTTGATCTCTTAACAAATTCATTGACAAAGTCTTTTACTCTTTCATAAATAACCTCCCCTGGTATAGGTTTAGGTGCACTCTATTCCTCATTCCGTCCATTGAATTCTTTACGCAACCTACGGTACAGATGGAATTTTGGAAGAAACATTCAATGACTAAGATATATAGTCTTTCCGCCATGTTTTAGTCATATTGAATCAGTGTTATATTCACATATAGGACACACTTCAGATCCTTTGACACTATATCTAGACAAATTCCCATATACTGGAAGTCATTAACAGTGCAAAACAACATAGCGTGCAAATCAAATTTCTCTCTTCGTGAAGCATCATAGGTCATCACACATTCACTCCAGAGTTTCTTTAAGTCATCAATCAGAGGTTCAAGATAAACATTGATATCATTTCTAGGTTGTTTAGGGCCCGATATCAACAACGACAACATAACATACTTATTTTTCATATAAAACCTGGAAGGAAGATTACATATAACAAGCATAACTGGCCAAGTGCTATGTTGGCTTCTCAATGTCCCGTATGGATTCATCCCATCTGTATAAAGCCCGAGTCTTAGATTCCTGACTTCTTCACCAAATTTAGGGTACAATAAATCGATCTTCTTCCACTATGGGGAATCAAACGCATGTCATAGGATCCCATCATTATTTTTATTAACATATGCATGCCACCTCAAATTCTTCACATCTATCAGATTGTCAAACAAGTGTTGAAACCATGATATTATAGGTAGATACCACATCACCTTGGTAGGAGAACCAGTTTTGGACTCCCCCGAAGTCGTCATTTTATACCTTGATGAACCACATTTTGGACAATATTTCAGATCCACATAGTCTTTTTGAAATAATGCACAATCATTTGAGCATGCGTGTATCTTCTTGGCCTCCATTCCCATTGGGCACAACAATTTCTTTAACTGGTATGTTGAGATTGGCAACTCGTTTCCTTCAGAAAGAATATCTTTCAACAAAGACAACAATGATGTGAAGCTTTTGTCGCTCCATCTATTGTTAGCTTTCATCTTATACAATCTCAACACAATGCTAATCTTCATAACCTTAGTACAACCTATGTATAACAGTCTCTCATCATCATGCACAATGTTTTTAAATGTGGGAGGTGGATCAGTGTGCTCTACCCCACAACTATCCAGCATCACATCAATGATGTTTATTGGAACTGGTTTGTTCACATCTATGTCATCGGAGACAATTTCTTTTTCCACACAAGCACTGCTACTGACATCCACTAATTTCAAGTTTGAAATCTCTCCATGACAGTGCCAATATGTATAGCCTTGTACAATCCCGTTGCACATGACATGACTTTTAATTTTGTCACCAGTGCTGACGTTCAAGTTGTTACCGTAATGCCTACATGAATAGTAGAACCTATCTCTAGGTTGTTTCCTATGTTCCTCAGCAAATCTAATAAACTAATCAAGACTAGAAATAAACTATGGGGTGCAGTGATTTGGAATGGACATCGATGGTCTATCCATTCTATGATCAAAGAGAAAACAAGTATATATTAGGGTTTAGGGTTAAAAGATTAGGATTTATGGTTAAAAGTTTAGGGTTGAGGGCGTTATATATAATAAATGTGTGCCACCTATCCTATTCTTGATCACCTAATATCACTAGTAGGTGTATAATGTGTATTTGATTTTCAAGAAATTTCGGAAGATTTCCCCACATTTCTCCAAGTACACCGATGCACATGGGCAAATGCCCACTGAAATATGTACTTAGAGAACAAACAGGGAAGTGCTGATGAAACATCATGAAAACCGAATACACATTATAAACTTACATCCTAAGTGAGATTAAGTGTTCAAGAACAGTCCCAAATCGGGGACTATCAAAGATTTACTCATAATGAGTAAATCTCGAACGGGTTTCGAGGCCAACAGAATACATGTATATATGTTATCATTCATATACCTACAATCATAGTATCATCGTTCATATCCTAGGTTTTGTGTAACATCATTTAATTCAATTCATTCTTCCATTTGGATAAGTTCATTCATTCATCATTAACCCAAATCAATCATTAATAATCTACTACACAATTTTGAAGAACAATTATATATTGAAATAAGTTAAATCAATCATTAACAAGAGAGAAAGAAAGCAATAACAATTTATTAAATTTATTCATTCACCATTAACCCTAGTTAATCGTTATTAATCAACTACACAATTTTGGAGAAAAATTATATATTGAACTAAGTTCATTCATTCCTCTTTTAACCCTTATTAATCAATTTTAATCCACCATAATTAATCAATAATAATCTTGCAGAAAATTCACCACACTGGTAGAGCAGGCTATGGTGGCGGCGGTTGCAGGTGGAGGTGGTCGCAACTATGACTGTGGAGGTGGTCGCAGTTGTGGCTGGAGGTGGAGGTGGAGATGACTGAAGCTGTGGTGAAGCAAGTGGCGAGTGGTGGCAGGATGGTGGGTTGTGGCTATGGTCATTGGTGGAGATGACTAAGCAAGAGAGTGGTGGTGGTGACGACTGAACCACTGGAGCGGAGGTGGCGGCGACTGCACTGGAGTGGCAACGTTGAGCTCCTTAGCGGCAGTTCCTCTCCACAGTAGTAGCGGCGAGCTCCTCTCCACAACGGAGGTGGCGAGCTCCTCTCCACAGCAACAACAACGGTGGCAGTGAGCTCCTCTCCACAGTAGCAACAACGGTGGCAGCAAGCCTCAATCGTGAGACCTAGCTTGAGTGGTAATAGAGAATTAGGAATGAAATAGAGAAGGGGAAGAGTCTGGCCCATGTGGGTTCTGTTTACTTAATTATCGGTGTCAGTTATTGTGTAAAATCGACGCATAACACCATTTACAACTTCAAAAAAATATCGGTTCGGGATGTTCATTGTCAGTTTCAACGTATAATAATTGACATCTATTCACATATGTCGACAAAAATATTTGTTCTTGAGTTACAATCATAGTTGTCGATTTCTCCCTTAACATTGACGCTGATTAGGCAAATTGGGGGGGGGGGCTTTTTCACAGGGACAACGCGCAAACAAACATCCTTGTCAGCTCATGTGCAACAACTGACGCCAAATAAGGTATGGATTTTTGCCTTGTGAGGGATATTTAGGTGTCAGTTGTATTTTAAACAACCGATGAAATATGGGGGGGGATCTCGTGGGGCTTGGCACAAAACATGAGTCGTCGGTGTTTATACAACTGACATCGAATTGAAAATTTTGGAGGCAAATTTTTTTCCCCTAGGAAATTGTATCTCACGGGTGATTTTGGATGTCAGTTTTTATTTTGACCATCCAACGTTAAATAAAAAGTGATACATGTGTCTTTTGTAAAGCGACCGGCCATCACATATAGGTGTCAGTTATCTTATTAAACTGACATCGTAGTTTATTAGCATTGGTGTTTTATTTATAATCGACGCCAGCAAATGTGACATTATACATCATTTATGTACTAGTGTCAACTTTGAGGCTAGTTTCAGAATGATGTTGTTTAGTGATATTGGCCTGAGTTTCTCACATCTATCTGGTTTAGATATCTTGGGGATTAGTATGATGGTTGCATCACATACCTATTCAGAAGGGCATCTCCCTACAATCACATTCTAAATAGTGTGGGTCATAGACTGCCCTATGGCCTCCCAGTGTCCTTGAAGAAACTCCACCGTCACCCCGTCAGGGCCAGTCGCCTTAAACAACTTCATATGCTTCAAAGTAGAAAAAACCTCCTCTGCCAATGGTATGGTTGCAATGGAATTCGTTTCTACTATACTAAGTGTGAGAAATATGCAGGGTATGCTGGGGATATTTGACCTACTTCCTCTGGGTGGTTTAGTAAGAAATTTTTGAAAGTGTGGCACTACCATTTCCATCACCTCTTCCTCGTTGGATATCCAATAACCAGTGTCATTTTTGAATGTGGTAATGATGTTCTGCCTCTTCCTCTGATTGACCCAAAACTGGTAAAACTTGGTATTATTGTCACCATTCTGTAGCCAGTGAATATGAGCCTTCTGCTTCTAGTCGTCTTCCTCTTTGTTGATGAGAAGTTGAAGCTCAGCCTGCATGTCAATACACATATTTTCAGTAGTAATAGTGTATTGTTCCGCTAGCATATGTTGTAGAGTTGATATGTTTCATTGAAGCCTCCATTTTTCCTTGTATTGAGCCTGCTTTTCCTGCTCGTCTAGCTTCAACAAATTGTGTTTTGCTGACTGAAGGGTCTCACAGAAGTTTATAGAATTAATCCACTTCTTCTTCACCATTTGTTTGATGGTCTTGTTGCTGTTCCATGATGCCTTCACAATGAACTGAACTTCCCTTGCCTCCGCTCTGTGGGGCTTTAGTAGCAAAGAGCAATGGCCTGATGAAACTCTGGGTAAGTGCTCCACTAACCATGTAAGAAAATCTCTCATAAAAACCTCATTTTCCAGGGTGCGATCTAGCCATTCCTAAAGTCTACCATGTTGGTATGTGAATCGGGGACCAGAGAATCCCATGCCTGAGAGGTCTGCCTCCATAATCATTTCCTTGAAGATTCTGGCCTTCGAAAAGTCATATACGTCGCTTCCTGACTTCTCCACAGGTGATAGTGTTGTGTTGAAGTCCCCCATTACAACACATGGGCTCGATAGCTTCATTGGTCCCAGTGATGTGCTTCCATAAGAGCTTCCATACAGTGATATGTGGATTTGCATATACAAAGGTTACTACCACCCTGTTCACCGGTTACAAATTGTCAGTGACTATTGATGATTTGGAGCTTCTTCTCCTCTCCCTTCCATCAGACCCAGATGCCCCTTGCAAAGCCCCATGCCTCCACATGGTATGAGAAGTTGAATCCCAGAGCCTTAATGGTACTAGTAGCTGACCTTCCACAAATCCTGGGTTCAAGGATTTCTACCACATCTGGCTTATGTTCCCGCATATAGTTAGACATAATAGAGCAATGGTCCTTATTTTGGATTCCACGAACATTCCAACACAACAGGTGAATTAAACTCTGGTTTGGATACGAGATAACTAGGTTTGTAGGCGCTTGCTCCCGATTCTCCTCCCTCACTGCCCCTACTTTCACTGGGTACTTTAGAATTCATCTCTGCCCCACTATCTTCCTCAATCGTTTCAATTGTCTAAGTGTTTAGGTTCAGTGTGCCCTCTTCACCTTTCTCTTGGGTAGACAGTCTTGGGATACTCCTTTTTGTTGATGATTGATCAGGTGGTTTGGCTTTGCCTTTCCTCTTCATATGAAGGTTATTGCTGGAGCCAGATTTCGTGGTAACAACGTTTTCTCCTTCTCTCGTGTTCCTTTTTATTCTTGTCTTTCTTTAGGCATGATGAGATTGTAGTGTGCACATCGGAATGTGGTTCTACGTTCTCCTCCATGTCTACCTCTATAACTTCTATCTTGACTCCCTCTTCTACCGTAATCACTTGGTCCAATTCCGGATTGACTATTGTGTGTTTCTCCTTTACCGACTGCTTCTCATATAGTGAATTGTCTATCAAACTGGTAGTCCCGCTGTGTGTGTTTGTGATATCATGTAATGCCCCTCCTTCCTTGGCTAATGTACCCTCATTGGTCGTTGATTTCTTCTTGTGCCACATCTTTTCTGGTACTACCTCAGATACAGTTCCTTTCTTCATGAGGTTTCCCTCTACCCCTTCCTCATCTCTCACTACTTCTTCTTCCTATTGCAGACCCACAAATTGGTTTGTGGTTTCCACAGTGAAGTTGTCTTGCATAACCTTGTCTTGAATAACCTTCCTTCTCCTATTCACCCTTTTCGATCTCTGTTGTTGCCATTCATTCACCTTATTGGTTGTGTTAGCTTGTTGATCCATTTGGGTGGTCTCCACGAACTCTCTTCTATTGGCCCCCTCCTTCGTTGTATATTCCTTGCAATACTTGGAAATGTGACCCTCTCTCCCACACTAAGCACAAGCCCATAGAAGACCCTCATATATAACCTCGTACTCTATCCCATTGATAAGGATGGATGACGGCAGATCCGTTGAAGTGTCGATCTTGATTACTAATCTCGTGAAATGACTCTATGATATGTTTTCCATGTGGTTATCCACCTTCACCAGGAATCCCAACGCCATGCCTAAGTATTCGAACATGGTGGGCACATACATATGGAGAGGAAGATTCATAATTCTTACCCAGGTGACTATATAATCTGGTAGTTCTTTTGTGGGTTTGAGGTTAGGATACCATTCCCACATGAGGACGTTGCATCCAAAGATCTTCCAAGGGCCTCCCACCAGTGTAGTATCAAAGTCCTCGCTACATGAAAGTTGTACCACAAAGTGTCCCTGCTCAAGCTCAAACATGTTAAAGTGTCCTTTGATCTTCCATAGAAGATTGAGTCTATCCCTGAGTGTCATGTAACTGATCTCGGTTCCTAGCATCCTAACCACCACAGTGTACTGCCAAGGGCACATGAGATCCTCCTCTGCATCTGGGTTGATATGTAATATCAGGGTTCCATCAATCTCCTTGAGTGATATTGTGCCCAACGGTAGGTTATCTTCGAATATCTTCTCAAGGAAGAAGGTTTCCGACGACACTCCCGTCGTCTCCCTACCAGCTCCCGTAAAGTTTCCCATCATTGCACTAGTGTATGTGGGTGGGGGTCCTCTCATGGTCTCCTAATACGGAGTCGTATGACTCTCAACCCTAATTGTAGATTCCTACACCGCATTCTCTATAGTTTCCTCTGGAACGGTGTTACTTTTCTCTTGATCGCGCATCCCCGCTACCTTGAAATAAGGTCCTATTTCCAAAATAGATAGGGATGTTACTCCTTTGCGCTTCGCTGCATTTTTCCTCTTTGGCGGGATCGCTACCTTTTCACTTTCTCCAGCCTGGCTTCCCATAGCCTGATTAATGTCATCCACTTTTGCTTTCGCATCAAAGACTCAATCATCACCTTGTCCCTCAGGATCGCCCCCTCGATCACCGCCAAATGCCCCCTCAAACCCCAGCGCCTCCATACTCACTTTTCAACTTGCACCTTCAACTTAAACTTATTTTTACCTCATATAATGATATGGTCTTCACCCCTTAAGGAGGAGGGAGAGAATAAAGAAGCCCTGACAAAAAATTAGCATTGGGAACATTCGGAAAGAACCATATGTTTCCAATGAAATTTATTACTTTACAATCATAACCAAAGTCCATTTTGAAAATAAGATGATTATCCATAATATCTAACAAGCAGCTGTTATGAGGCAATCTTGTATCCTTCCATTGAATAATTTTTTTTTACCATCACCAATACGGAAGATAATGTGAGGTTTAAGGAGATACCTATGATTCAAAATATTTTTCAAAATCCAAGAATGGATCAACTAACACTTAACATACGAGAGAGTCATGACTGAAATACTTTTCGTGTAAACATTTGACCCACAAGGATGTTTTATCACTACCAATAACCCAAAGGTCCTGAGGATACCTGTTTGACCAATCATCAACATGCCTTATTCCTAAACCACCTTCAATCTTACATTTACAACTAACATCCCATGAGACAATGTGCATATGTATTTTTTCATCATTATCTCTCCAAATAAATCTCGTAGCATCCTTTTCATTTGGAGTATAATATATTATGGGACAGGATACACATAGGTCCAAAAAATATGATAAGCTGAAAGAGTCCAAAAAATATGATAAGCTGAGAGAGTCAAGATGACTTACTCAATTCTACCATCTTGGGAAAGGAGATTACACTTCCACGTCTCCAGTTTCCTTCTTATCTTATCAAGGATGGGCTTTCACATAGATTTTGTAAGTCATCCTGACAATAAGGGAATGCCTAAGTACTTTACCCAAAGGTCTTGAGGATACCTGCTTGACCAATCATCAACATGCCTTATTCCTAAACCACCTTCAATCTTACGTTTACAACTAACATCCCATGAGACAATGTGCATATGTCTTTTTTCATCATTATCTCTCCAAATAAATCTCATAGCATCCTTTTCATTTGGAGTATAATATATTATGGGACAGGATACACATAGGTCCAAAAAATATGATAAGCTGAAAGAGTCCAAAAAATATGATAAGCTGAGAGAGTCAAGATGACTTACTCAATTATACCATCTTGGGAAAGGAGATTACACTTCCACGTCTCCAGTTTCCTTCTTATCTTATCAAGGACGGGCTTTCACATAGATTTTGTAAGTCATCCTGTCAATAAGGGAATGCCAAAGTACTTTATAGGGAGAGAAATAGCATCAATTTTGAGAATATCAAATATCACCACATTGCACGTTCCTTTACTAACAAAAGTAGACTTTTGATAGTGTTTAACTTCAAAGTAGAAATTCTATGGAATGTATAAAAAACATTCTTTAGAGATTGAGCTACGTTATTGTGACAACCTTGATTTTCTATCTCCTTTATTGCATTGTGTTACACTCTCATCAAGTGGTATTTTACTCAATTTGGTGTTAATTTCAAAATTGGAGAATTGTGATGTTTCATTTTAGCCACTACGATGGTCAATTTGACAATGTGTGACTTTAACTTGAGTTTTGAACTAAGTACCGTGCTCATTATAGATCACCAACATGCAATCAAAATTGAACTACTTCAATAAACTCCTCATGATACAAATTGTGTATCATGTTCTAGAGGACTCGAATATAAATCCAAGGAAGAAAAACCAAAATAGCACAGTTTAATAAAAATATGTACTGAAATAGCACAAACCCCATCTTAATTTCCGAAATAGCCCACTTTCATTGGAAAGCGCCAATATCTTAGTGTTTTTAGTGCATCTAGGGTTGAAAGCGCCAACTTTTAAACATTTTAGCCCAAAAACGTCATATTTTTGGCATTTTCAGTTGAAGGTGCCAACTTTTAGGCATTTTAGCCCAAAAGTGCCATATTTTTGGCATTTTCACTTGAAGACGCCATCTTTTTGGCGTTTTTAGTCGGCGTTTTTAGTTGATCCTGTGCGCAGACGCCTCCCGCCTATGGCTGGATAGAGGAGGCGAGTTGTCCCTGAGCCTGGCCCTATCCCTCCTGTGGATGTTCATGTGACCACCAAGGGCCTGCGCCGACCGGAACTCCCTCCTACAGAAGTTGCAAGTGTAGGATGGAGGCGGCCACGAGAACCCGACCAGCATCTTGCCGTCATATCCCGACCAGTAAGACAGTGGTGCCGGTCTTATTGCAGCTCCATACAACATGCTCCGACTGCTCTCACTGTTGATGCTACTCGCGGAGCTACCGCCGCTGATGGTACCGATCATCATGTTTGCGTCGCTGTTGTTGTTGTTTGTGGTGTGGTCAGTGACGACGGTGCCACCTAATCTGGTACCAGCTTCTGCTGCCGTTGTGTGCCTATCCATCAGTTTGAACTTAAAATAGTGAGGAAGATCAATGCAGGTGGAGGGACACAAGGGAAGATGGCCGCTGGTCTACAAAGAAACAACGACAAAAGACAAAGGAACTCCCAATCACAGGCAGGAGGCTCTTCAACTAAAAATGCCAAAAATATGGCGCTTTTGGACTAAAAACGCCAAAAAAATGGCGCCTTCAAGTGAAAACGCCAAAAATATGGCGCTTTTGGGCTAAAACGCCTAAAAGTTGGCGCCTTCAACTGCTGCACTAAAAACGCCAAGATATTGGCGCTTTCCAATGAAAGTGGGCTATTTCAGGAATTAAAATGGGGTTTGTGCTATTTCAGTACATATTTTTATTCAACTGTGCTATTTTGGTTTTTCTTCCTAAATCCAATGGCCCAAAAATCACATAAATATGGGTTATAAATCACTAGATATGGCTATTTGAATGTCCCCATCTAATGTATTATTTTATTTGGATTTTAGAACCTTATTGGGTCCAAATACAAATTGAGGCCCAATTTCTTGCCCCTCCTTCCCCTTTCTCTTTGAGGAAAATCACAGGACTGGGAAGCATGTCCGCCGCCTTTAGCCAAATCGGGCAACAAGGGAAAGCTCTTAATTGCTTGGAATCTAAACCCTAGTGCTCTTGATCTGATTATAAACCCCTCTCATAAAACCTTTGTTCATATTCTTGGTTTCTTCTTTCCCTTAGATGTGTTTCCCCTCTCCTCACTGCCTGGCGGTAAGGGCTATCTCCGTAGGTCGCAAGGGCTATCAAGGTCAGTGGTTGCTCCTCCCGATCTTTGCCTAGAGGCCTCCATGTTGGCAAACCTTGGTGGCCTATATGCTTAGATCCATAGCCCCTGCCTCGAGCCTCTTGAGGTTGTGGAAGGTGTTGCCGGTGGCCAAATCCCCTGTGACAAGGACTTGTCCTTGAAGAAGAAAATGGGCCACGGCGGCACTCCCAAGACCAGGTTTACCCTGAGCTTTCCTTGCCTTGAGCTTCTGGAGGCACCTTGCTCATCAGACATGAAGGGGGAGGATCCCCTATTCTTATTTTGTTCCTGATGGTGGAACAGAGCAATTCCGCGAGTGGGGTGGGGTGTCTGAAGTGGGCTCTGATATGGGTCGTCTATCAGCCTTGGTTGGAGCACGATGGACCAAACGACGAATGGTCAGGATCAAAGGGAGGCCATCCATCCCGGGTCCACGTGGTCAAGCCCTTGCCTGGAGGAGCTGGGTGACGTGGACCATTGGATCATTGAATCCATGATGGGCTCGCATCAAACGGATGGCATCCTTTGATTAATGAGATGGTAACATTCTCTGATTTCAATATAGTTCTCGATGTAATCTTCAAAAATTGATATCTCTCAGATCCTAAGGCCAAATATAGTCAAACTATATACCAAATTGATCCTGTCAATGAGACCTACAACATGGACTAAATTACAGACCCTAGTTCTTCTTCTTTTTCTCCTGATTTGTTGAAATACTAACTTTAACCTTCTTTGACCATGTTTGATGCATGATCATGATATGAGTTGGGATCCTTGATGTTTAATCTACCCTCTAATGCTATATCAATAACTTGGTTCTTATTTCGAGACTCATGATAACCCTAAGAACCCTTGTTGCTCTATGGCTAACTAGTGATATTAGTGATGTATCGTGTCCTCAATTGACAATCTTACTACTTAATGATGGAATGATGTCTAATCAACCCCAAATCAGTTATATATGTCTCTCCTAGACCTTAATATCAATCCCTAGAACCCTCCTTGTTATGGTTGTTTCTTTTTCCATAGTATTCTTTTATGTACCCCTATTATGTGAATGTTTGATTATACCTTGAACTAATGTTGGGTTGACCTAACCTATGCAACCAGCTCTAGTATATCTCTGTGTCTTTATATTGCTGATCTTGACCAGCCTTGATGCTTGGTCCCCTTGATTGATAATGTTTGACCTTGATTACTCTATTATGAGTCTTTGACCCTTTAATATACTTAAGGAACCTGAACCTTGAAATGGTCATAGATAATGCGGGGAACCTCAGAATGATATGAAACTTGAACCACACTCTTATGATGGACCCTAAATCAATATGAGACCATCTAATGTACTAATAGGCAACTTGGAACCCATCTTGGCCAAAACCCTAAAATGCAGCTAATTAGGGTTAATGATGAGAATCTAATGCATGTATACAATCTTGTTGTTAATCAGGTTGGCATGTGGCTAGATGATGAAGGATAAGTTAGGTTATGAATCTTTGAATCAGGTATGGTCCTTATCTAGTTATATGAATATCGCTTTCTTGCTTGAAAAGACATGTATTGTATGCTTGTTTGTTTATTTTCTCATATATTGCCATGTAGTATTGCTATATCTTACTCGATGTTTGCCTCATTGGTTTTATAACTTGAACAGACATATATATATAACTCCATTATAATATTGTTGATAAAGGGTTAGTTCTTGGCTATGGCCTTGTGGTCCCTCTCATATAAAAGGGTTAGCTAATCTTGAGCACCCTTACAGACCCTTCCAACGGGAAGATGGTCAAAGGCCTTAAACATGCTTGATATTGTTGGTATAATGGAATGAAATGACATAAAATATGGTTTCACATTTTGTTAAACAATTAATATATTTATTTTTGGTTGTTGAGTCTTTAAATCTTTTCAAATTATGTAAAGCTTATACATATATATATGTATCTTTCTGCCCCATACTCAACACCTTGTGTGTTGACCCATTTCTCGTATTTTGTTTTTATGTTCAGAGATGGCTAGAAGATTGATGGGCTTGGTGAGCTATGCTAGGTGTACTTGTTGTAAGATCTAGTTTTAGTGCACATGAATGACTTGTACCTTGACTCTGGAAATATGTAACTGAATTCATGAATATAATGCATTTTGTATAATTTATACTTGCTGAATGTTGAGACTATGTTGGTGCCTTTATCTTGTTACTTGTTCATGTGTGCTAAGCTTTACGCTTCCACATGTTACCTTTGGTATGTGTTTGGTTCATGAGACTGGGATTCCGGTTTCGTGACAGTTATCATCTAACTTGGTGGAGATAAGTAGGTCATCAACAAAATTAATGTGGGAAATACCAAGTTTATCAGAAGTTTTGATTGTTCTAATTAAGTCTTTAGTAACATATGAGTTGATAATGAACAAAAATCCCTTCATAGACACAAAAAGAGATATAGGTCTGAAGGGACTCCTTATCTCACTCCATTATAATATCTGAAGGAGGATGCAGGGGAGCACTAATGAAAACTCAGAATGAAGATGTATTCAAACAAGCATCAATCTATATATCAACCACCTTATAGGGAATCACATCTTTTCAAGCATAAATAGTTAGAAGTCCATGCAGACATTATTATAGGCTTTAGAGAGGTCTACCTTCACACACATTCTTCTAGGACCATGAATGATAGGAAAGGTGCTAAGGATACCATTAGCTAGGAGAATGACATAGACAATAGATCTACCTTTGATAAAATCCATCTGATTCATATCTATAAGATCAAGGTGCACTAAGCTTAACCTATTTGCAAGAACCTTGGTGATTACTTTGTAGATAACATTTCTTACAGTGATACTTTAAAAGTCCTTGAGATAGAAGGCACCTTTATTTTTCGAATCAAGGTAATGAAAGTATGATTACTTTCTTTAAGAAGCATCCCAGTTTCAAAGAAGCTCAAAATAGCCTTTGTAATGTCACAGGAAACAAGATCTTTAAAAGTTTTAAAGAAAGACCATTGTAACCATTAGGGTCTTGATTTTTGTCCACCTTAAGATGCATAACAATATATTGAATATCATCCTTAGAAATGTTCTTCTTCAACATGTTAATATTGTCTAGAGAAATTGTAGGAAAAACCCAATCATCACTCCAGCTAACATAACCAGATGATGCAGGATGAAAAGTTGAAAATAATAACTAACAATATGACTATTAACCTCATCCAACTTTTATTCATTATTATTATCAACGGTAAAAAAATGAATGATGTTGTTCATTATTCTAGTTTTTATGGGTGTGCAGAAGAAAGAAGTATTTCTATCACCTTATTTCAACTGTTGTACTTTTGATTTATCCTTCAGATAATTATCCTCATCGGCTAGAGAATTTCAAATTTCTTCCTGAAATTAAATAGGAGCATATGAAAATATTTATCCAATGGGTTGAGATTAGCTTACATCTAAAGATCAGCTATAATAGCTTTTAACTCTTTTGGTTTAGAGTGAAAATTATCAATTGAAACTTTATTCCACTTTAATTGGTCATCTTTAACTACATGGATCTTCCTATACACTATGTACATCAGAGCTCTAGTGCTATTATTTAGTAAAGAATCTGTAACAATCATCATAAGTGCTTTCTAATTAACCCACTAATTAATGAATCCAACATGAGAATTCCTTCTCTTGACATTCATGAAGTGATCTAATAATATACAATGAACACTAACAATTGTAGATATGCCTTCCCCCCAAACATCAAGAAATTATTGAGTAAATGTACATTGCAAAAATTTTGATCAATGCATGAAAAGGTGATATTGTTGCATCCTTGAAATTCATATATTTCAAGCCTAAATAAAATTAGGAAACATATAACAATGAAGTGTTTTGAGGTATCTTGGTTGATAATTCCAAACCCTAGAAATAGATTAAATGTTCAATTTAAGTAAATAAGGTGCTTTTGAGCATATGTGTTCATATGATGCTAATATAAGATGCAATGTTTATCAAAGCCTTAAATTGGTAATAAGGAATGTGTTTAAGATCATGTAACCTTTGGAAGGCCCAAGAGGTGGTTCGTGGGCCTTGAGGACTTGTTCTGGCCCAATTGGGCTAGTTAGGGTTTGCGAATGAATCCCTGGGGTATAAAATTAGAAAATGGGTACTTTGAGCACATAATAATTGATTCTTATAATTTTATGTGCCACCTAATAAAAATATGGGATTGTATGCAAAAATCCAAGAATTGGGTGATTTATCACGTAATTAACTAGAATCTTCTTATAAGTCAGTGATGGAGAACATGTTCTTGGTCTTAGGATTTACCTTTTATCCAATAATAGAAAGTTGCTTAGCATACGAACATCTTGATTGTATGCCAAGAGAGAAAGGAAAGGCAATGAGATCCTAGAGGGAGGGTAAAAGAAGCAAGTGGAAATATTATGGTAAGGAGGAAATTGGTTGGTGGTTGGTTATGACTAGGACACCTTCCATCTAAGAAGCACGATATACATGCATGAATGGGGAATTGGTTTTCTCTCACATCCGTTCCCTCTATTCCATCCTTTCTTACATTCAATGATCCCTAGGGTTTCCTCCTAGAGAGGTATATATAGGGACCCTCCCCAAGGGTGGCACCAGCCTCCATTGGTCACGAGATACCTACGACCACCATGGCCTCAAATCTACGCTGCCATGGATGAGCCGATAGGATAGAGCTTTATTCAGGGGTGCCAAGGCAATACAACATCTTTCCCCCTTAGTTCTTTCCTCGTTCCATCAACAAGATGACCGCACCCCATTCCTTTGGTAGAGAACTAGCGGAGAATGTCAGGGGACTCATTGCAGATCAGGTCAGAGGAAACAACAGGCCCTGCCATGACCAACTTGTTTGGAAACACAGTTAGGAGGATGACGAGGGCAGGAGGAGAGTGGAGGACTAGAGATAGTGCAGCCAGGGGTGGTGGCCACAACAGAAGGACCTCAGACTTGGGGGGTGGGTTGCATTTGTATCTCCATGATGGTGGACCTAGAAGCTGTGGAAGCGTCATTTGTGGAGGACAGGATGGCGTCAGAAGGAGAGGATAGGGGCAGTCACCACCATCACTTGAGCCTAGTCACGTAGGGCGACTCTGACGAGCATGGCTAGCAGTATTGAGCAAGTTATGAGGGTTGAGGGTGGTGTTGATGGTATCACAAAGGTAGTGACCTGGGAGATGAGGCTGACGAGAAGGTGGGCATTTGAGGTGACTGTGTTGTATGACATGTGAAAGTAGGGATACACGCTCGTGAAGAGGAAGGCAGTGCATGGAGATACTAGGCAGTGTTGGTGGATCCACAGTGGCTGCGAAGCTAGCCGGGAGGCTGTCTACAATGTTGGTTTTGGATTAGCGACAGTGACTTATGCATTGAAGTGCGGAGGTGAGAGGGGGTGTCATCCGAAGGACTCATGGAAAGGGATGGGTACGGTGCCCTATTATTCAATAGGAGAACCGGACCATGATGGTTGGTCCAAAGAAGAACCAGAGCAGCGAACCATGCCCCTGACTTGACCAAGTGGCACTGACAACCACCAATAGCGAGATGCCACGTATCATCTTTTTAAGGTAAAAATCATTAGTTTTGTATGAATCATAGAAATCAATTGGTAAACCTGATGATAGAAAAATTATATATCATTTTAATTGAAAAAATGAGAGGAATCCAAAGAATATAATCAGAGCCTAAATATGCTTCTTGTTCTAAAAGTTTATGCAATACATGATTAGATGTGATTAATAGAAAGGAAAGCCTAGATTCTCTTTAAACCGATGCTTAATAGAGTAGATTCATATATGTTGAGCTAATACTTGATCTTATTATGTATAATGATGAAATCCTTGATGATGATGAATAATTGACGTTCTAGATTAATAATCTTGTTCATGCTGATTTAGGGTTTTGAAACCAATGTGTACATCTTGCTATGATCTTAATGCTAGTAATATGATCTAGGTATCACAAATAGCCTCATATGCTTGGAATGATGATTAGGGTTTCACCTAATATGCATAACTAGGTTTGGTAATCTTAAAGATCATGATATGATGGCATTAGGGTTTATAACCCTAATCCCTAGTCCAAACATGAGATAACCCTAAACCCTAGTTTAGGATCGAATCTAGATCTGATTAATATAATGTGAATACATGGTGACACATATATAGTATGCATGTTTTAGATAATGTTGATTGAATGATGTGTTTCTTGGATGTTTGGATGCACTCTTAAAGTACACATGATGTTTTGCATAGTTTCCACAATGGTATAAGGTACGAGGTTATGCTTATGAATACATGTATCAAATTTTGAGTTTGTCAAGGTTTCTCGATGAGATTGAATGAATGATAAAATGCTTGCTTGTTTATTTACTTCTTGCAAATTGTAAAGTTCCTATGAGTATCATGTAAGGTAAATAACAATATTATGAACCCTGGGGAGACTAATCTTAAGGGTAATGCACACGAGCCCATGAGGGACAATGATTACACCTGAGGTAGTAGACCGGATATGGGGTTATAATATGAAAGCAAGTTTATGTTCTTGTGTTCAAATAAAAAGATGTTTGTTTATATCTGTACTTGTGATTATTGGATGAACCCACGTACCAGTATAGAAATATACTGACTGCGTATTTATTTGTTGGTATTTTAGGTATCAGGTATACTTGAATCATGGAGATGGGTTTACAGAATAAATATGTTGAAGACATTAAAATTATGCATGAAGGTTTAGACTTAGTGGTATATCATCATATATGTACAAGTTAATTCTTTTTAAAATTTATGTAACTCCTATGAGGAGCTTTTTATGCACACTTGTAAATATTTGTTCATTAATGGAAATTGTTTACTATTTTGTATTATCTCTTGAATTTGATCTTGGAATTTATGAGTAATGATCTATGACTTTAAGGTCTTTTAGACACTGAAAAGTGCAGGTCGTTACATTTAATATAAGAGCCCCGATTCATCAACTAATACTTGATAGTTTATAATTTCAAATCATCCTTAGAAATATAATAAGAAGACAAAATTAGTCAAGCATAATGTATCTTTTAGGTTTCTCATCTCTTTTCTTAATAAGCTTTGAAAAGAAATTGTTAATTAGAGAAGTAAATGTGAAAAGATGTAACCTGTAGTGCAGGTCCCTTTAGTGAGGGTAAAAAACTAGAAAGATACAAGTATGGGTAAGCCCTTACATATAGGAAGGACTTCGATTGAGATGACCCATTAGGGTATGAAAAATCTAGTAGGTTAAGGGATATGGAAACTCTAAGAGTTAGAGTATAGTCCCTAACCCTAACCCTAAAACCTAAATCATAAATAATGAGAATGGCATGGTGATATGGAACACCACCCATATGAAACTTGAAATCAGGAATAAGAAAGATAAAGGGATGGGTTTAGGCGACCCAATCTCCCATGCTTCTGTGCATGAGGAGATTGACATTTATGTAAGAGGTATTAAGTAATATAAGAACCCGATAGTTATATATATATGGAGATGAAATTTTAAGTATAAATTCCCCAAACCCTTCATATTGTCTCTAGAAATTTAGTGATCGTGGCCATGCCCCTAGAGGGGAAGGTCGATGTACCACCAAGCCCCTGGAGGGGAATGTGGCCCAAGTTCATTGAATGGACATAACCCATGAGGAGGTAGCCTAAAGATTGAGCAAATACGGGTTGATAAGTTACAATGATAAAAACAAAGTTGTGCATAACGATGAAAGAAAAAAAAGATATATATGAAACCTTTAGGGTTAGTGTGCCAACCTAGGGTGGGTCAACCCAAGAGTGGGAATATGACCTATGGGGAGGCAAAACCTTAGATATTGGGATCAGATCCTAACCCCCTCCTACGAGCCAGGAAGGCACCCTAGGCTAGGACTTTCCCTTAAAAGGTACGTGAATAAACATATTTAAGTATTGAGATAACCTTAATCCTCACATAAAGGGGTGAAGAGTTAAATATATAAAGATAAAAACACTTATATTCTTTGAACCCAAGTATGCCATCTCTGAGTAACACAACTGGTCAAGCCTAGGATTGGGAAGACCAATAAGGCACCAAGCCTAGGAGGGAAGGTGGCCTGAGTGGACGACCCCGACCAGGAGGGAAGGTCATGAAATGGTCAATCCTAGGATTGGGAAGACCAATAAGGCACCAAGCCCAGGAGGGAAGGTGGCCCAAGTTCACAGTGCAGTTATTTAGGATTAAGCCCTTGGAAGGGAAGTTCATAGAAGGTCAAGCCCAGGAGAGAAGACTGACATGGAACCAAGCCCTAGAGGGAAGGTGGCACGAGCCCAATGTGGGGACTACACTGCATAATGTGTACCAAAAAGAGAGAGATGAAAGCAAACTTGGTTATAGAATTATATAAGAGAATAATGTGCTTAAAAGATGTGACACCTCAGAAGAAACCCTTAGGGAGGGTAGAGTCGTAATGAAATCCTAGGGTCACGTAGGGTGTAATAGAGGTACATAGGACCAATGGGTTGGGAGTTGATATGCCCTGAATGCACATGATCATGTGGTCGGGAGGTAACATCTAGGTTTACCCAAGGTACATGACTCGGGAGATTAAGCTACCTCCATGAGGATCATGTAGCCTATAATGGGTGAATGTGAAAGGAACTCTCTTGATGCATAAGGATGAGATCACTCCAAAGGTACCTATACCCCTAGAGACCTTAAGGATTTTGCTAAGGCTTATAATAATACATGAGATGTAATTATGAAATATGTAATGAAGTCATGCAAACTTGAGAGAAGTTGTACCCTAACTTAAGAGTAAGACAAGGGACACTTGACTTCAAGGAATATAAAAATACTATGGAATTAGAAACAAGTATGCTTTGAATCATAATGAGTATGATTTAGAATCATAATGAGTATGATTCAATTTAAAATGTGAAATTGAAAGGTAATGTGTGGATGTACCATCTCTATTCTTGGAATGGAATGAACTCTGTGTTTGAATCAAAGTCAAATGCTTATTTCATTTCATTATGAGGGAGAGAGATTGGGTAGATACACTTTATGCTTAAAAATTAAGATATTCAAATAAATGTCTTAAGTTGAGGTTAGTGACATCATCTAGGGTTAGAGGTGTCACCTCACCCTTGTATGAAAATAATGAATCTTAGGTTGGGAACCTGCGAAATCACCAAGTGAAATTTAAATCACAAAACAAGAATGAAATCATCAAGTGATGATAAGATGTGTATGCTAGAGATGTGGATATACTTGTGTTTCAATTCAGGTGCCAATCTAAGTAATAAAGCAAAAATTTGGTATACTAAGGAAAAGTTGATTCAGCTATCTAAGTAGGGTGCTAACCTTAGGTTTTGAAAATAAGACGAGTTATCATTCACCTAGGCTTAGTCGGCCTGAATTTTGAGGGGAAAATTCCTTTTAAGGAGGGATGAATGTTGCATCCTTGAAATTCATATATTTCAAGCCTAAATGAAATTAGGAAACATATAACAATGAAGTGAATTGATGGATCTTTGTTGATAATTGCAAACCCTAGAAATAGATTAAATGTTCATTTAAATAAATAAGGTGCTTTTGAGCATATGATTTCATATGAGGCTAATCTAAGGTGCAATGTTTATCAAAGCCTTAAATTGGTAATCAGGAATGTGTTTAAGATCATGTAACCTTTGGAAGGCCCAAGAGGTGGTTCGTGGGCCTTGAGGACTTGTTCCGGCCCAATTGGGCTAGTCAGGTTTGCAAATGAATCCCTGGGATATAAAACTACAATGAGTACTTTGAGAACATAATAAATGATTATGATAATTTTATGTGCCAGAAATTACAAATATGGGATCGTATGCAAAAATCCAGGAATTATGTGATTTATCACAAAATTAACTAGAATGTGCTTATAAGCCAGGTGATGGAGAACATGTGCTTGGTCTTAGGATTTATCTTTTGTCCAATAATTAAAAGGATCTTAGCATATGGACATCTTGCTTGTATTCCAAGAGAGAAAGGAAAGGGAACTGGATCCTAGAGGGAGGGTAAAAGAAGCAAGTGGAAAGATTATGGAAAGGAGGAAATTGGTCGGTGGTTGGTTATGACTAGGACACCTTCCATCTAAGAAACACAGTATACATGCATGAACAAGGAATTGGTTTTCTCTCACGGTCATTCCCTCTCTCCCATCCTTGCTTTCTTAGAATGATCCCTAGGGTTTCTTCCTAGAGAGGTATATATAGGGACCCTCCCCAAGGGTGGCACCAGCCTCCATCGCCCATGAGGAGACCTACGACCACCATGGCCTCAACCTTATTCCGCCATGGATGAACCGATAGGATAGGGCTTTGTTCATGAGCACGAAGGCAATACAACATCTTTCCCCCTTTGTTCTTTCATCCTTCCACTAGGAAGATGACCATGCCCCATTTCTTTAGCAGAGAACCAACAGAGAACGCCAGGGAACTCACTGTAGATGAGGTCAGAGGAAACAACATGACCAACTTGTTTGGCAGCATAGCCAGGAGGATGACAAGGGTAGGAGGAGAGTGACAGATTGGAGATAGTGCAACCAGGGGTGGTGGCCGAAACAAAAGGACCTTAGACCTAAGGGAGGGTTGCGTCTGTCTCACCATGACAGTGGACCTAGCAGTCATGGAAGCATTGTTCGTGGGGGACAAGATGGCGTGTGAAGGTGAGGACCGAGGTAGTCAACACCATCAGTCAAGCCTAGTCATGTAGGGTGGAGAGGATGAGCATGGCTAGTAGTTTGGAGCAATTTATGAGAGTCGAGGGTGGTGATGGTATCGCCAAGGCGGTGACCCAGGAGATGAGGCTGACGAGAAGGTATGCATTCAAGGCAGCCGCGTTGTATGACCATCGTTAGCAGGGATACTGTGACAAAGTGGATTTTAGTATAAGAATGAAATATTACTCTTTTGCCCTCTCTATGTTCACTCATGGACCCAATTTATTTTTCTTAGCTACATAATCAATTTTGAGACTCAAATACGAAATATGGTGATCAATGTAGTTTTTATACACATTATCACACCTCAAATTAGAATCAATTATCACTTTGTCCAAATAATCAAATTGACCCATAAAACTTCATAAATTGGCTCTTAAACTTTTTATAGATATTCTCCACATTTTTTTGAAGCTATGGTACAAATTTCATGCCATTTGGACATTTCTACTATTTTCTATGAATTTTGGAAACTATGTGCTCAAAATCCCCTTCTATTTGCCTTTTTATTAACAAATTCCATGTCAGTGATCCACTTGCAAAGGAAGGGGTGATTCCCAGCCCTTGGATCTGGGCCACACGGATCCAAGCTGGATCAGATGGCTTCTGGCTTGTCTTCTACCTCCCACAATCAGTGGGGAGGAGTAAATGAAGGCCAAAAGCGAAATCTCGTGCCTAAGACCCCAATCCAAAGTTCCAACTGAGAGGGAAGGTTCGTCTCACAAATTTGAATGGTTCGAATCCTAATTTGACCACCATTCATGCTCTATACAACCACCAAAATGAGCTCCTCACCTCCTGTTCTCACTCCGACGGCCACGGCTGCCACCCAGGAGTCTTCTAACCCTAAACCTAGCCCAAAACTCTATAAAATACCCCCTCTAGATCCTTCGTCACTCCACCAAGCAAAACCACCACTTTTTGTGGTCTTTCTTGGTCTCAAGAACCCCCAACCACCTCTTTCTCTACGTCCTGCTGCTCCAAGAAGTGCAACCACATAGCCCCCTTTGGGCATCCCTTCTCCTCTCCTCCTCTCCCCTGCCTTTGTCTCCCATCTAGTCCGTAGGGCCAAGCCGAACTCGGGCGGCGTCCTTGCTGCCACCATCGACCCCTCCTACTCCTGGACTACCTCTACTCCGGTGAGCCCTCTACCCTTCCATCGTGACTTGTCGAAGGTTCTACATGGATGGGAGACAGGAATCCCAAACCGCTGGTCCAGGTGAGAAAGGACTCGGTCCAACAAACTAGCCAGAACCAGCTAATCAAGGAGAGTGAACCGACCAAATTGAAGATCTGAACCGAGTTCACTAGCCCTTTGAACCAACAATTTTCTTGTGCCTATGTGGCACAATCCGGGCCATCCATTTGTCGATCCAACGGCCCTCTTTTTTCGCCAATAAGGTAATTGTCTCTATGTTTGACAAATATTCAGAAAAATATCCAGATCTCATTTTAATCATAATAAATGCATAATAGCTTCAAATAATTTGAGTAAATAGTCAATTTTGATCAGAAAAATCCAATGGATTGTTTAAAAATAATTTTTAAACCTGATTCCAAACGATGCTCACTGATATCCCGATATGTGATCTCTTGCTTATTTCGTTTATTAAATGGCTCAATAGTGATGATTCTTGAAAAACCTAATATCTGACTCTAATGATTTTCCTGAAATGCAGATCCAATAGATGAATAATAAAAATGAATCATTAGTGATCTAGATCTAATTACTTGATTCAATCTTGATTATCATATTTATGAATAATTAGTAATCTTGATATGGATCTCAAATCTTACAAAACCCTTGATATATTTTGACCCATCAACCTGATATGGAATTCCAATGATGCTAGGTATCATGATGATGATCTAGAAACTTGAATAATGACTCAAATATTGATGTTAATAATTAGGGTTAGAAAATATATTCCTAAAATACATAGGTAGATCATCCATCCACGAATATGCTTGACACTTGAGTAAATATTGAAGTCTTGATATAATGTTGACTCTAAATGAATGATCTACCTTAGGGATGAATAGGATTGGAAAACCCTAATCTGGTGTACTTGGTATTTTCCTATAATATGATCTTGACCCTCGATCCATATCTTGATTGATCTAGGAACTACTTGAGACCATGATCTTCTACTCTTATTGATTTATACTCAAAATCTTCGGTGAAAGGTATGTTATTATATAAACCCTCCTTGATTGTATTGAAGATACTTTTATGTATCTCTTGACCGTATGCTTGGCAATTTACTTGGATGAGCTATTGTTCCCTATGATTAGTCTTCTGTTTTTCTATACAATATTTTGAAAAACATGAAAACATAATTTGCATGCCCATTATGACTGTCTGTATATTGATAATGATGATGATATTGATAATGTTGATATTGAGTACAACAACCCCCTCATTTGGAGGTGGGACTTGTACATTGGCTTCCTATGTTCCTATGGTGAGAAGGAGCCTAGTGACCTTCCCCGTCACGTTGGAATAATAGAGTCACACAAAATATATAAGCATGCTTCTCGAATTACAGCATAATGGGAACTCATAATAAAAGTTGAATTGCTTGAAAAACTTGTCGAATAAATGTTTGTTTTGCAATTTGCTTGTTATTCTTTTAAACATAAGTCCTGCCAAGTATATTTATTTTCTTATAAAGTGTTTACTTGATTTTGATAGCGTACCGTGCAATTGCATGATTGTGTCTTGATTTTCTTGATTTTACGCAATACAAATGGAATATTGAATAAGATTATTTCCGCACTCATACACTCTAATGACAAAGATAAATCGGATATATCTCCATATTGGGTTAGTTTGTTCTTTAATTATCCAGTTTTGAGTTATTTATTTCTTATTGTATATACCAGTGTGATTGATTTTATTGGGCCACTCAGGAATGGGCGCTTCAATCATTTTTCTACTGTCTAGGCAGTGGTATTGGGATTGGGGTAAGAATAGTTCCATGACAGTTGGTATCAGAGCCATAACCCCCCCAGTAGGTGGGGCCCACATGGGCATGGCATGCCAATCTTGAGTTGTGCGGTCCAGACATGTAGGAAAGAACTATCCATGGTTGACGTAGCCACCCTTCCACTGGTATTCTGTGATCGGGAGCTGGGTGTTCATGGGCCATTGTGGGTCTGTACTGAAATGGGGTCAGATTATGAGGCCATATATTTGAGCCTTGACGAGAACATCAAGCGACTAAGTGGGGGAGATTGTAACATCCCAGGATTTGAGGCCTCAGATAACATGATCTTAAAAGGAATGATTGGATAACCCATATCACCAAGGTGCACCTCCTTTTCTGGGAGCCCATCACTAAAGAACTCCATAGTTAAGCGTGCTCGGCTTGGAGTAGTACTAGGATAGGTGACCAGTCGGGAAGTTGACCCCGGCTTGCGCATGAGTGAGGACAAAGCGCGCAGTTAAGGATAGTGGTGGTCTGTGGGGCCAATCATCATTCTTGAAACTCCACTAGAGCCTTGGGCAGTGTGCCCGGACGTTACAAAATCTCCATATTGGGTTAGTTTGTTCTTTAATTATCTAGTTTTTGAGTTATTTATTTCTTATTGTATATGCCAGTGTGATTGATTCTATTGGGCCACTCAGGGATGGGCACTTCAATCCTTTTTCTACTGTCTAGGAAGTGGGATTGGGATTGGGGTAAGAACAATTCTGTGATAGTTGGTATCAGAGATTACACACTTCCATATACTTTAAGTAAATAATTTCTCAAGTCTCTTACACTCAAGAAACCCTAAAGTCCATAATGGTAAAGATACTAGGTGATGTTGGCTTCTGGATCCACAGTGGTTGAGAAGCTAGCCAGGAGGCCATCTGCAGCATTGCTTTTGGATCAATGACAGTGGCTTATGAACAGAAGTGCGGAGGGGAGAGGGGGCGCCATCCGGAGGACTCATAGAAAGGGATGAGTACGGTCCTCGATGGTTCAATAGGAGAACCAGACCATGATGGCCACTCCAAAGAAGAACCAGATAAGAAAATCGCACCCCTAACATGACCAAGTGGTACTGACAACCACCAATAGAGAGATGCCACGTGTCATCTTAATAAGGTAAAAATCATTGGTTTTGTATAAATCATAGAAATCCATTGGTAAACCTCATGATAGCAAAATTATATATCATTTTGATCGGAACAATGAGAGGAATCCATAGAAAATATAATCAAAGCCTACATATGCTTCGTATTCCAAAAGTTTTTGCAATACATGCTTAGATGTTATTAATAGAAAGGAAAGCCAAGATTCGCTTTAAACTGATGCTTAATTGAGTAGATTCATATATGTTGAGCTAATATGTGATCTTGTTATGGATAATGAATAAATCCTTGATAATGATGAATAATTGATATTCTAGATTAATAATATTGTTCAAGCTGATTTAGGGTTTTGAACCCAATGTGGACATCTTGCTATGATCTTAATGCTAGTAATATGATCTAGGTATCACGAATAACCTAATATGATTGGAATGATGATTAGGGTTTCACCTAATATACATAATTAGGTTTGATAATCTTAGAGATCATGGTATGATGGAATTAGGGTTTGTAACCCTAATCCCTAGTCCAAACACGAGATAACCCTAAACCCTAGTTTAGGATCAAATCTAGATTTGATTAATATAATGCGAATACATGGTGACACATATATAGTATGTGTGTTTCAGATAATGTTGATTGAATGATGTGTTGCTTGGATATTTGGATGCACTCTTAAAGTACATGTGATATTCTGCATAGTTTTTGTAATGGCATATGGTATGTGGTTACGCTTATGAATACATGTATCAACATCTGAATTTTCTGAGGTTTCTCGGTGAGATTGAATGAATGATAAACAACTTGCTTGTTTATTTACTTCTTGCAAATTATAAAGTTCCTATTATCATGTAAGGTAAATAACAATATTTTGAACCCTGGGTTAGACTGATCTTAAGGGTAATGCACACAAGCCCATGAGGAATAGTGATTACACCTAAGGTACTATACCAGATATGGGGTTAGAATACGAAAGCAAGTTTATGTTCTTATGTTCAAATAAAAGATGTTTGTTTATATGTGTACTTGTGATACTTGTGATTATTGGATGAACCCACATACCAGTATAGAAATATACTGACTGTGTATTTGTTTGTCGACATTTTAGGTATCAGGTGTACTTCATTTGTGGACATGGGGTTACAAAATAAAGGTGTTGAAGACACTAGAGTTTTCCATGAAGGTTTAGACTTAGTGTTATATCATCATATATGTATAAGTTAATTCTTTTTAAAAAAAATTGTAACTCCTACGATGAGTTTTTTATGCAAACATGTAAATATGTGTTCATTAATGGAAATTGTTTACTATTTTGTATTATTTTTTGAATCTGATCCTAGAATTTATGAGTAATGATCTACAACTTTAAGGTCTTTTAGACACTCAAAAGTGCAGGTTGTTACAGCTATCATCTTTATTGCTTTTATTATCATAAGTGAAGTATGAGCCTTTAGTAAGAATCTCAAGAAGACTAGTATCAACAAGAAAATCACTAAAATATTTCATGGTCTTTGTTGTCAGAGGATGTTTCCCAAGTTTCCATTCAGACGCAAAGCATTGAAGTCACCTAGAATACACCATTGACCATGACAATCAATAGAGCAAAGAGATTCCCATAAATAAACTTTGTCATTGTCATCATTATCTCAATAGATAGCCATCATGTAGAACATGGTATTATAGAACTGGATCTCACAATGAATCAATTTATTAGTCTCCATCAAGATATTGATATCAATAGATAAATCCAACCAAACAACAATAATTTGAGTATAGGATTAGTAACTAAGTTATAAGCATATCTAGAACCATTCCAAATGGAATTGATCGTAAAATCTATATCTTCATACTTCAACCTAGATTCCAAGATATCATAGTTATTCTCTTTATTTTTATTTAACTCCACCTTTATTGGAGGTATTTTTTATGTATATATCTCACATTCCATGCTATTGTCGAGACAGGTCTATCCATTCGACAAGAAACTAAGATACAAAGAAATAACCACAACTTTTCCTTCTTTGGACCCCTTGAAGTTTTGCCTTCTTTACAAATTAATAGAAGAGAAAATTTGTTGAGAGATACCAAAATACTTCTAGTTGTATTCTTAACTTGCACTCTTGGGGTGGATTTGGATTTCTTGCCTTGTGTTTGCCAGACAAGAGATAATACTAGAGTGATAATCAGTTCAATAGAGTAACCTTTCCCAACATTTCTTGAAATAAGAAAAGGATCCTTGTTTTTCAAAATAGAATTAGTTTTATTACAAATAGAATTTTCTTCTATAGATGTGAAAGTACACTCCTATCATTAGAAAAATCATTGAAGACATCCACCTCATCCTCCATCAAATTTGTATTAGATTTAGCAACTCTGGTATTATTCTTCCCATTCCTTTCTAGGACTTTCTAAATAATTAGTTTAGTAATAGGGACACCATAAAGTTTGGATTCATGAACAAACTTTCCATTGTGCAAACATCTCAAGGGCTCCCATTTGTACTCCAAATGGATTTTATTAGTTTTTCAATCCTTACTCTATATCTCCAAATCCTATGGGAAAGCAAAATCTACATAAACAAGGACTTGAAGCCTAGTGAATTCAAGTCTTGTAATCTATCAATTTGTTAGGCCTAATTGGTTTTCTAAGATCTAAATCAATCCTAGTGAACATCTCATTGTCCTAGAGTTTAAGATGTAGGTCACATGCTTTAAGCCAAATTGGGATCTAAATTTTTTTGCAATTCCATTTACTCACCCCTCTCCCACTTTTTAATGATCACTGATTTCCCAACCACAAACCAAGGACCACCTTTAGTAGTAGTGAGAAGATCATCCTCATTCTAAAACATAACAGTGAAGTAACCATTACCTCTAGATCTAACCTCAGAAGAACCTTTCACGTTTCATATGTGAGTGAGTTCGTTCATTAACATTAGCCAATGAGGCTTTAAGTTGATTATGTTGTTGACCACCATCTTGATCCACCAAACTTTATTCCTCTCTACTACACTCTTAGGGTAGATCAGCTTGCCATCAATGACTTAAACATTCTTCTTGGAAAGATCTATTATGTTGGACATTGGCATAGATACTAGATCCATCCAAACATTAACCTCCTATGCAACAAAGATAGAAAAATGGGTGCATTGGCTCACTTTTGGTTCTTTCCTTTATCCACTTCCCTCCCGTTGTATGACTTCTTATAGGTACTCTTAGAAGTGATAGTGGTGGCAGCTCTAGTCACCTCCACAGTCTCTTCACCACTTTCTTTGCATTGTTCCATCAAGAAATGAGTTTTGGATTGATGGCAATTAGTTTTTGGAAATAAATAGAAGACAATCCACTAAGTTTTCTTGTGGAAATGATACACTTGATTGAAGCATATCTGCTCCCAACAATACAATCTTTCATCAAAAACCTAAGACCTTTTATTTTAAGGTAAAATTTGTTAGTCGTTTAGAGTAGACTATGTCAAATAATGAAGAAATAAAAAAACCAATAATTGCCTTTCTGCATAGTTTGGGTTTTGATGTTGGGAATTTTTAGTGTGAATATTTGGTGATAATTTGAAACTCAACATGTATTTGATGTGGGTCAGTTGTTTGAAAGTTAAACATGCTTGAGTAAAAAAATTATGGATCAATTATGATTCAAAGTAGTTCAATGTAAATACCTTCTAACTTTAACATATGAATTCATAAATAAATAAACATTCAAGGTCATGAATTGATGATATTTTCATTGAGGGAACGCAGCACGAATAATAGAAGTTATACACTAATAAGAGTTTATTTTTATTTAATGATGAATAAAAATCAATGCATTATAACAATATAATATTTTGGAATTGATAAATATTATTTGTTGGAAAGAAACTAGAAAAAAAAATCACATAATTTTGTTTTGCAAAAGGGAAAATGCTTGTGGGTACATGCCAACATCTCAATGAAAATGTTTTAGATAGTATATCAAATATTATTAGTTTATGGTGGAAATTACTCATCCTTTTAGAATATGGTAGATCAATAAAAAAAAATCTACTTCAAACATGAAAACCAGTCCTAAATAGAAAGATTGAGTGAATTCATTGTAATCATGAGAATTTAGCTACAAAATACTAAAATTATCATTGTTACCTAACATGCAAGTAAGTTACTCTAAGAGATGAAGAAATTTAGAATTTTGATATATAATACATAAATTGCACCTAGTTCTTTGTCAAACTCACGTTATTAATCAATAATAAGAGAAAATTTCTATGGAGAGGAACGAGGGAGAAAAGAAGATGTCATATAGCTGTTTGAAAGGAAATAATAGAAAACAAAAATATGGGAGGACTCAACATAAATATAGAAAGGACTTTTTTATGAAAGCCTACTAGGATTTTTTGATGAAGAGAAATGTGAAACAAGTAGAGGTAATGCTAGATATATACCCACATTAAGTAGACAATGAGGTGTTGAATGGATCCAAAATTTGGAAATTCATTACTAGACACAATGACCAACTATGTATAAAGGTAGGTACAATAATTCTCAGATGATAACATGAGGAAGTGGACATCAAAATGGGTGAAGGGTTGCAAATATCCAACACTCAAACTAGATAGAGTGGTACTATGTAATCTTTAAGACCCTGTGGTAAGCTCCATGGTATCTTCAACTGAATCTTGGGATGAATATGTCTTGACTAAATGGTTTGTTTCAGAATCAATTTTTGAGATTAAATCAATGATAACCCGAAGGACTGGAGTATGATGAGATGAGTTTGTATATATTGCAAATCCACAAGGCTGGTTCTCCTCTAAAATCATATATGATCAACTGTGCAAAAAAGAATCGATAAATACTCTAAGAAGATGGACAATGATATGGATACTGAAGGTATCTAAGATAACAAAGACAATGATATGGCTTGTCATACACTAGAGTCTAATGACTAATTTGAACAAACATATGAGGAATTTTACCAAATATACCCTATTGCATTTATGTATCAAGGAAGATGAGTCTCATTACATGCTCTAGTGCCATGTGATGAAATCAAGAAGATATGGGAACAAGTCCAAGTAGAGGCTAATACTGCAATGTCCATACAACAACCATTGCATCATGGATATCATTTAACATTACTTTAAAACATAATAGAACCAACTGACCTACTTGGTTTGCAATCATAGTATAGAAAATATAAAACTCTAGGAATCAATTCATTTTCAACAACACCTAGAGGGATTCAAGGAAAATTATGAAATCCATAGGAAGAGAAGTTAGAAATTGTATTGCAACATTTAATAATTAACTAAATACACAAAACAATGAATATCACCTACCACAGATAGCTTACATTGAAATATAGATGCCTCAGTTGTGAAAATAAGAACAAACTTCCATGAGATAAGTTATGAGAGATGCTAAAGGGTAGTTGGTTTTAGGGGGATTCACAAATCATTAAGGGAATGTTACCATCCATGCAAAACTTTAAGAAATTGCAGATGATAACTATGAATGTAGAAACACATGTAAAATTGTACTCATATATACAGATAATATGCAAGCCTACAATATGTTGGTAGGGGAGACTGTGATACCTACAAAATAGAAGTTACTATGTCGAGCTATCGAGAGAGACAAAGTCAGAGGGAACTACAAGAATATTTACTTCAAGAAATATGCATGTAATATAGTAGCAGATGTGATTGCAAAATGGGCTATTAGACAAGCCATACCATCTCAAAATTGGAACCTAGAACTCAAATTCACCTTCGATGATGTTAGAAAGGACTCAATCTGGCCCAAAATAGTGTAAATTATATAAATGTTCATGGTTCAGACCACCAAGATGAATAAAGTAATGGTGTTGTTAAAAAAAGAGTAAACATGAATTCACTAGAATCTATTCCACAAAAATATCTAAAAATAGATTAGGTAACTTGCATGTACCCTAACAAGTGTTCTCAGCTTGAAAACATGAAGAACAGACCATAGATCCGAAGAGAACCAAGATGGATTTTCTCCACAAAATTCACCAACAAGACATCAATTTAGGTCAAAGAGAGGAGAATGGAGGATTGAAAATAAGAAAAAGGGTTTTACTTATTGAATATAAGAGATTTCATCCAAAAGGATATATTATTAGAGTAAAGAGAAAAAATAATATGTGAAATCAAAACTCACTTAAGATGGATCCCTTATTGGCTTAGGAATTGAACTCTAAGCTCGAATTGAGAAAATTCTTCCATAATCTCCTCTAAACCCTTATATGTTGGGGATTTTAGCTTCAAATATGTAGCAGGCACCATTGAGACTTACATAGGGGTTGTATGGTTATGAAAATATATTAAAATAATTATATATGTAGCCATAGTCAAACATTCAATCAGATGAGTTACCATTTATTTGGTTTGACTAAATCCTAAATTATTGGCAATACTAGACTTATAGATAGGCTATACATCTGACTAGAAACCCTAGTCATTCACTACTAATAGTCTACTAGTCAGTCCAATTGGCAATTGAGTCAACCGGATATTGGTAGGTTGGCCAGTTGGAAATGATTCTTAGGTATTTTTGTAGGAGCTTTACTAGAACCTAGTGAATTACAAATTCAAACAACTAACACACAATTAAACCTAACTATAGGAAGTGTTGTAGCCACACATAAGCCTAGGTAGGCATATTCCCAACCCCTATTTTTTAATACTACCTAAAAACAATATATGGATGCAATTATATAATAAAATAGAGGTCATTCCATACCCAATATGAATGAAAATGAGTGGTTCATTCTGGTGATATTTAATATGCTTAATTTACCAGTACAAATAGATTACTTCATTGGTGTTAGTGATTCAACCAAATTAAGTGTTCAAGGATTGAAAACAGAAGCTTTATGTATAGACTTAAGCTAATAACAATACAGTGGTAAATCTATTAGTGAATCTAAATAATCAACTAGAAATAAGATGCCTTACAAATCATAGAATTCATCATGGGCATATTCATTGTGATGGAGGAAATGTGCTTACCTATTGGCAGAGTCTAGGATGAGGTAGTCAGAGCATACCAAATAGGTATGGGGGACTATGCCCTATGAGGATAGAATCCTTAAAAATAATAAGGTAGCCAACATCAACTAGAGATTCAAGTTGTACCTAGTAAAATTTGATAAGATATTGCTCAGTAGTTAGCCCTTGTGGAACAATTGATGCATGTACTTAAGCCAAGTGCTTTGACTCTCTACTTAAGTACCTAGGTTTAGTGGAGAAGTCCAATTTATCCATCCATATGTTTATCCCGCTGAGTCCATACGTAGAAATCCCCACTACTATCTAGGGGAGCTCAGTTAGTACATTTACAGTTTGGGGTCTACTATAAATCTTATATGGTGAGATTGTACCTTGTTGTTATACTTCCACATATTGTAGGACACTTCATCTTGGTCCAAGGCATAATAAAAGGAATCAAAATATTAATGAATGGATTAGTATATTTACTTATTACAATCAATATCATAACTCCTTCTATGTTGTATGGTTTTATAGAATGGACTTATTGATTTCAACATGAGAAATTATAAAAACCAAAAGTGATCATTTGACAATCTATTAACTAAGTGGTAAAATGGTAATTTCAACTAATAAGAATAGAAGAAGTGAGTTCCAAGCCAAGAAATATAGAATAACCTTAATACATTATCTCTTGCTAGATTCTTGAGGCACTAGGACCTTGATCCATGTGTTCATCTTGATTGAAAATTCTCATTGCAACAAGTATTACATTCTTCGATGCTATTACTTAACTATTTTATTTCCCCCTAAATTTCATTAATAGATTTTTGCCAAAGTGGTGAACCCAGTTTATTTTTAGCCTTGTCTCTGTGACGTACCCAATTTTTCTAAAACTTAATGTAATGTTTGACATCCAAATGGAAACCTCACCTCAACAAGAAGCCAAATTTAAATACCCCACACTGGGATAAGAAGTAGAATATCGTAGGAAGCTAGAAGGAAACAACAGTAGCACATGCACAAGAATAAGAACAAAACCATACAACAAATGTTCACCATTTAATTACAACATTTGATATTACATATTGAATGATAAATTTTACATATACATGTTCTACCACTAAACAATAAGATCTTAAGACAATAAGTCCACATGTACATCATCTCACCACACAACTCTCAACCAACCTGGTTATTCAAGATCATAGAACCACAACCTAAACAAAAGATTAGATGCAGTACACATCAGACAATATTCATGAATATTATATTGAGTACGCCTATGTGTCTTTTGTATACCTCTCATTACTAAGACTTGGCAATAAGATAAAACTAATACTTGGAAGTAACAAAAGAAATATAAGAAAAGAATACTTGAACGAATGTTTATTAAAAAAAGAGAGCACATATTTTAAGCACATTTCCATACATCCATGCATTTACTACGTAAGAGTTGAATGCATCAAGGCCTTTATGATCTACTACCAAAGAGTTGGATCACTTCACAATGTTATCTACTACCAAAGAGTTCGATCACTTCCAAGTACTTTACTACCAAAGTGTTGAGGTAATTTACCTTCTAACACTTCACTACCAAAGAGTTAAAGTGCTTGGATATAATGGAACAGATATATTATGTTGCATGTGTTCATAGCAATAAAAGTGGAAAATCAAGCAGCATACCATACAAGAACAATCATTTCATCCAATATCACATGCCAAGTATTTTACTACGCATATAATGCAACCATACTAAATAATAGGCTAAGTAAGAGGTAAGGGAGTACCTTGAACTGAGATCGTCTACACCACATATTCCTCATGTCAACTATATCCATGGTCAAACCTTGATGAAGACAAAATCATGTATTGTCATTAGATTCTCATTATCTCAACCCTAGTTATGATTCATTTTAGGGTTTAGCTTAGTCATTAGGATATGTGCATCATTACTTGTCTCATCTAATTGGAATCATAATAATGATTGTATATTCCGTTTACAATCCAAATTAGGGTTCGTTAACTGATAATTATTTTTTTTTTTTAACTGATAATTATTTTTCACATAATGATGTGAACATATTAACCCTAATTTATATATGTTAGAAATATTAGGGTTACAAACGATTTAGTAAGAGTCATCTACATCTAGCATGAATTTTGTGCATCTAGTTGATATCAAAATTACATATTAGCTTCCAATTATTGATATGAGGATGTTCTGTAAATTCCATCATTTATTGATCATAAATGTATTTATTGCATTTTATTTAGCGTTATTAGACCTAGATAGCCATACTAAGTAAATTACATGATTATATGTCATAACATGATCATATCTTACATGTTACAGATTATATATCATATTTTTGGAGTTACTGGTACATTCTCATAATTTTGGGTATGTTTTGATATTTAGTACATGTGATACAAGTATAATACATCTTACTTGATATCATATAATTTTGTACATCAAAGTACTGATATAATGATTTCAAGTTATTCTACTCATTTTTCTCAACATTTTACCATATTATTTGCATTTTCTATATCAGCTAATTACTATGATTTATGTAAGATCTAAGTCTTTTCCTTGGTATTTACCTTTTTGGGCCAATCTAGCATCACCACATGGCCCGAAGGGGGCGCTGGTCCTCCTGTTGGTTGAGTTGGTTGTTCATGGTTGTAGACCTAGTCTAGGGTTGGTCTGATTGGGAGTCTGTTGGTTTACTATATCTAGTCTGACTCTCCTTCTTCTACAACATAACATGAATGTAAGAGTCTAATGCAGACTATGTTCTTTTATGCATTGTTCTGTGGACAACGACTTCTCTCAACACATCCCGCTATAAACTACTCGGTCACACAATCATCCTCTGAAAGCTCTTCATCTCCAAGACCTAGTGCTCCCAAGTGGTTCGGTCAAGCACCTTCGACTATGCCAGAAACTTGCTCGATCTCACTGTTAGGAGAGGTTGGCGCCTTTCCGCCACTAGAGATGTTGCCTCTGCTAAAGCAGTCATCATTTTGGTCCTGATAGCCACACTGTTGTCCCGCGTCACTGTCTCTCCTCGCTTCCAATATCTTCACAGATGCAGCCTCTCCGCTCCTGATCTCTGTCCAGGCTAGCTTACCTCTGTCATCTACTATGCTCCAGTGGGCAGCCAACATAGACAAGGATCTCTTGTCAGCTGCAAAGGCCACCAAAAACATTTGCGACATCAACCACACCTCCATGGATACTCAAGTCTTCTACACTGAGTGTGATGCAGTCCAGATGGAGAGATGGGACTTCCATATCCCTTGTCTCTCTGAAGAACAGATGGACCCTAGGGTTTAGAAAATCGTCCTGTGATGTTGAAGCTAAATGCCTGATTGGCTTTCCAGTCCAAGCCACAATCACATGGGACACGTTTAGAAAATAGTTTTGGGTATTCAATATAGTCTAATCCAACCCAAAGAGAGGGTAGGGTATCTAGGTTTAAGAGAGTTGAATTCAACATACATTTCATAGTTCTCATGTTAATAAGAGATAGGGATTAGACACTACATGAATCAACCCTAAATAGAGACATATTTAATTCCATAAAGGGGCTAGAGGTTATTAGGGTTACTCAAGGTTGAGTATCAACTACAATGTTGGTTTGGGGAGTATATGTCGCTAGGTTATTCAGGGATTAAAACCATGGTTAACATTTGACAACTTAGGGATAGGCATATCAACATCCTATATAGGGTTACTTAGCTATCCAATAAAAAAATAACATGGGATAATTTGAAACTGTCAAGTTACTCACTACATTAGCTTTGATACAATATTATAAAGAATGGGACCCAAAATGGGGTCCATCTCCATTGTTTTGAGAATTAAAACCATAATATTCCAAATATGAAAGAAAGGAAGGATTTCAACTATTACCCTAATGAAATTTATAACATGGAGTGTGATAGTTAAAAAGGTTTAGAAAATAACAATTACAATGTTACAAGTTATTCCATATACAATTGTTCCTCACTAGTACTAAAAAAATGGGTACAACTACTAGTACATGAGCCCAACAATAGAGGTCAACCTAGACATTCCACACTCCACACTATCCTCATGTCGATATCCTGAAAGTGGTCTTGTTGAATTATTGCCATCTCACACTCCTACAATTGGATGCTTGAAAACTACACCCAACAAAAGGAAACAAAAGTTTTGTTAGAACACATATGAGTATGTGCATATAAAATACTTGGGCATTTTTATATTTGATAGGTATAAAAGTGATATCTCCATTCAAGAGGGGGCTATTAACAAGTAGGTAAGTTTAAGAAGGAATAAAAAAGAGAAAGAGGAATATGAAGAATAAAGAAAATCATAAATTTACTTGCCATTATCATTTAATGATGTCAAAATATAAATAGTTGCATGCATGTCATATTGAACAAACATCTAAAAATAGGGCCATAACACCATTGGTTTACGATGTAAAAAAAATTAAGGGTCAAAATGCACACCCAAAGCAGAATGCACATGCCCTAACATATAAATGGTTTTGTTCGTGGAGCACGACTCTACGTAAATAGTCTAACATCCAACATTCATAAGTTTAGAAGCAATATAGATAGTATATACTTATTTCAAATTCCAAGTAGTAAGGAAAGTGTTGTCATCAACTCTTTGTTCAATGAAATCTAGATAAAACTATGTGAATTCTGGAACTTCCAAATAGAATAATAGGAAGAATCTAATAAAGGATACTTGACTCATTTTAGGAAATTAGGAATTACATTCAAGTCAATGCCAAAATATAAATATGAATTTTCAGATGCCTAATCTTTACAAGTAATCCTATCTCCAGGGATAAAATTCACAGTTCCTCCTTCATGACCTAAAAGTGTATAATACGTCCATTAGTCCATAATGTATCATTGATGGAAAATCTAAACCTATATTAATTGCCTAATGCTGGGTTTGGTTTTTAAATCTTGGAAATAAGCATTCATAGAGTGAGGAGTGGGATTATAAATTCATTACAAACACACCATAATAGGAATATCAATGGTTTCATCCAACATACTTTTATTTTGCAGTAAACAAATATTTAGGTTTCAATGTGTTATAATTATTAGTATATACCATGTGGTTAAGTAAATTAAAGTACATAAGTGTATGGTCCAAACTAGAATACCATCTAATGTAGATTATTTCAATATATATATATATATATATATATATATATTTGTATAAAATTCCAATAATATGTTTAAAAAGTACGATCTTGTAATTACCTATTTGTTTATAACTTTGATTCAAATAAGGCTTACATCCTAGTATCATCAACTAGACATGTGAATGTAGGGTTTCTAGTTCTTAGATGAAAAGCACTAAGTCTATGTAACTAATAGAATTTACTATTATCAATCCCTCATTTACATCTAACATGTTTTCTTCATTATTTAATCTTTGATAGAATTATACACCCATTAATTATTAGAAAAAGAACTATATTATATATACTAATACCATGAGTAGTACAATTATTAACCAACAAGTATTTATCTTAATCATAACAAGTTTAATATCCTGGTACATTGATATCCATGTAATTTATAGTTAGTATATTAGTATCCTCGATGTAAAATTTGCTAGTGGTTTGACATAAGTATAGAGATATATGTATAACTATATGTATGTATAGTATGTGACTAAGGTGATGGAATTAGTGTTTTTATAATCCTTAGTATGATGGGTATTGTTTTAATTGGCATTTCCATTACCCTTGATATACATGCATTCGAAGCCGAAGTCATGAGAAAGAATAGTATGCTTACAATTAGAAGAACTTCTAATTATCTATGTACATGTTGATATCCAAGGAGGATCTAGGGATACTCCCTACTCCATTGTTTCTTTGATATGAGGGAACACGAGGTTGTTGTCTTAGAGACTGAGGGAGATGGTAAGGTTTGATTTCATCAAAAGAAAACATGAACATGATTACGACAAGGACTACATCTACTCATACCATGTTTGTAGTAGTGATAGACATGAAGGAAGGGAGGATAGGTCTCAGTCCTAGTGGTGATGAAAATTTTTGAAGATGACAAAGCATCCGAAAGAGGAGTCATGGTAAAGGATGACATTAGGAGTTGTTGATGAATAATCAATTAATTATGCTTGATGTAGTTGCCAAGGTTGGCAAAGTCATTGGTGTTCTGGAGAGGTTGATATGTAGATTCCAATGTTGATCTAAGGAGAAAGATGGATATTGACGTTGCATGATCTGTGGGGGTTTTAAGGGGGGAGTTTTTCACTCATAGAACTCAGATGCAGGGAGTGATTTTAAGTGGAGTTTATTGAAGTTGTCAATGAGGCAAATCTGACTTCTAGTTTTAAGTTGTGTTCTTATTAGTAAAATAGAGGGAAATGCAATCAATTCATTTCCTTTTTTTCCACAATTGTTTGAGTTCTATTGTGGATTGGGGGAGGATGAGTAGATGGTATGATTGTGTAAGATGGAAGGTGAATTATCAAGTGGTGTCTAGGGTTCCTATCCTATATGGAGAGAATAAGGGAGGGAGGAGGAGAGGAAATAGGGTGAGGAAAATGGAGGGGAAGATGTGATAGAGGTGCTAGTTACCTAGTTTCTAATTGTACGGACACATGTCCAGTGTGAGGGGTGCGACTAGAGATCACAAAAGAAGGAGAGTAGTAGGTGAGAAAAGAAATATGGAATGGAGAAAGAGAGAAGAGAAAAGAGAGGATGAGAATGGGCATAGGTTAGAGTTGTGTAGAATTTTTGCAGAAGGAGTCTTGGGTCTGACAAAGTGAGAGAGAAGGGACACATTATGGGAGATAAATGAATTTTAGTCAATATACTTATATAAAAAATAAAATTCTTGGTCAATTAATATCTTTCTTCTTCTGATATAAGTGGAGGAGAAAATAAAACTCATTTGACCCAAAATTGATGGCTTTGCTAATTAAGCACAAATAATATAATTCTAACAAACTGCGACCACATATGAGTGTTAGGGCGACCACAGATGCGATCGGGGAGGTAATAGCAAAGGTGACCGTGCAGGAAAGCTCTGAGCCTGCGGTGAAGCCTAAGCCCCCAGATCCAGTAGACAAGGAGATATCAGGTGTGCGTAGATCTAGAGTCGGCAATGTTACAATAGTAAAAGCTCCAAATCAGTGGTCGGATCTTTTCAAGAAGGAAAGTGTCGGTCCAGTGAAATTAATCAAAACGGAGATCAAATTGTTGGATGGGATGCTTCAATACCCGAAGGCAATTGCGTACAGGAATGCAGAGAGATGGAGCAGGACGACTGCTGGTTATGTGGTTGGTCTAAAACTGCATTGGCCAGAGTTAGCCCACCATCTTGCGACGATCTGGAAAGCCAAAGGAACGATTGAAATGAGATCTAGGGGTAGAGGTTTTTTCATCATGATGTTCAACAACGATGAAGATCTTGTGACAGCAGTGGATGGTGGTCCTTAGTTCATGGTAGGCAAACCTCTTATTATAAAAAATGTGAAAGAGGGGAACCGTTGGAGAAATTGAAACTCACAGAGATCCCGATTTGGCTGAAGGTACACAACTTGCTATTGGAACTATGGGATATGGAAATGTTTAATTACATTGGATCATATCTGGGTCATCCCCTTCGACCAGACAAGTTCACCTTTGAGTTTCATAGGTTGGAGTTTGCCAGGATTCAAATCTTGATCCCTATGGACTTTAATTTTCTGAAGGAACTTGAGATTATAGGGGAGGATGGACAGTGTGATACAATCAGTTTTGAATATTAATGGGAGCCTGAGAGGTGCTTGTCGTGTTGCCTCTTTGGGCATGAATCTACATTGTATGGTCAAAAGAAAATAGAGGAGGTGGAGCCAAAGAAGAGAACGAGGAAGGTCTGGAAGCCCAAAGTTGTTCAACTGGAAGAGGAGGCAGATGTTTTTATAGATGCAAACGATGGGATTGTAGGTGTTGTGGATACCATTGAAACATTGATTAGCTAAGCTTCTACATCTGTAAGGAATGAAGTCACGCCGATCACTTGTCCTGCTAATTCTCCTGAAATGGCTTGGGATACTAAGAAGAGGGATTCTAAATATCCTCCCAGGATGGTTCCAAAAAGCACAACATGGAACATCCCCATTTCTGTTAACAAATATTCTCCTCTTTCTAGCTTGGCAGATAATGCGAGCATGAATGAAGGAGAAGTTGAATTTCTAGAGGTTTAGAATGGTGACCCAAGAATCCTTCCTAATGGTTAAGCCTTTCTCAGTTGTTTCTTGGAATGTGAGGGGGGGGTAGTAATAAGGTCCCTCACATTCGTAGTGAGATTGAGAGGATTAAGACAAATGTGTTTATCTTATTAGAATCTAGAGTGATTAAAGAGGAGACTTCTAATTTTGTTAATAGGTCATGGCCTGGTGCTTGCTTCATCGACAACTTTGAGTTTTACTCATATACGAGGATTATAATTATATGGTGGGATAGGAGTATCAACTTGTTGAAGATGGAAGCTAATGAATATATCATTCATTGTTCTGTCTCGAAGGACCTTATTAAACTTTCTTTATCTACTGTGTATGGTGCTAGTTCTGATATGGATAGGCCACAACTATGGAATTCTCTAGTAGATTATGCTATGCATAACCCTGTTAATTGGTGTGTGCTGGATGATTTCAACTCGGTTATATTTTCTGGTGATAAGCTTGGTAAGAAACCTCCTACAAAAAGGAGTATGAAGGAGTTTAATTCGGATGTGGACAAGGCTATCTTGATGGAAATGAATGCAAAAGGCCTTTTTTTTACTTGGGACAGTCATAGCAGATCTGGAAAGAGTACTTTTTCAAAGATTGATCACATTTTCAGTAATGTTGGTTTGCTTTCAACTTATCCTTATTGTTGGGCTGAAGTGGTGTTCTCTATTTTCATTGATCATAAATTGTTGGTTTTGAGATTGGATATAGAGAAAAGATCACCTACTCCCTTTCATTTTATTAATGTTTGGATCTCACAGGAAGGGTTCAAGGAGGTTGTTAAGAATGCTTGGACTAGCTCAAAGGTTTATGGTACACCCATGTTCATATTATATAGAAAACTGGGTTTGGTTGCTAATGCTCTAAAGAAATGGAATAAGGAGTCTGTCGGGGACCTTTTTACGAAGGTGAAGGCTCTTGAAGAGACTGTGTCATCCCTGCAAAGGGAAGTTGAAGTAGATACTAGTAATGATGCTCTTCAATCTTCTCTTGTTGAGTGTAGAAATAAAGCATTTAAAGTAGCTAATGATGAAGAAAATTTGATCAAGCAGAAGAGAAGGATCCAATGGCTTAAGTTAGGGGATAGAACACATCATTTTTTTATGCTTCTCTCAAATCAAGGAGAATATCTAATTCAATCAATGTCCTTCTGGATGAGTACAAAAATCCTATCTATGATGTGAATGTGATAAGAGAGAGTGTTAAATCATTCTATGAGAATCTATTTAATAGTACTTCTAAACAACGTGTGGAATGGAAGGAGGATTGGGTTCTCCCAACAATCTCGGTTGAGCAGTTCGATGCTCTGAGGCGAGTGGTATCCACTACTGAGATAGAAGATGTTGTGCAGGATATGAAGGATGATAAAAGTCATGGACCTGATGGGTTTAATGCAACTTTCTTCAAGTCTTGTTGGGACATTGTTGGTAGGGATGTTATTGTTGCTGTTAAGGGGTTTTTCAACTTGGGAAAGTTGTTGACAGAATGCAACAATACTCTTATTACTCTGATCCCCAAAGTGCAGGGTGCTAATAGCTTGATGAACTTTAGACCAATATCTCTCTGTAATCTAGTCTATAAGATCATCACAAAAGTGTTGGCCACCAGGGTTAAACATGTTCTTCCTAGTTTGATTGATCAAAGTCAAGCTGCTTTTATTAATGGTAGGAAGATAGGTGATTCTATCATTTTGGCGAATGATGTGTTGAATACCTTTGTTGGTTAACATAAGAATATGTGTGTCAAGGAAGATCTAGCTAAATCCTATGACATAGTTAGAAGAGATTCCATCCTTTTTATTTTGGTAAAAATGGGTTTCCCTCTTTGCTAGGTTGAATGGATTAGTACTACTTTTTCCTCGGCTTCTTTTAAGGTGTTGGTTAATGGTAGCCCTTCTGGTCAGTTTGATGCTTCTAATGGGGTTAGGCAAGGTGACCCTTTATCACCTTTTCTCTTTGTGGTGGCTATGCAAGGTTTCTCATCTATTATCCAAGTTGCTGTTAAGAAAGGAGAGCTGAATTCGATAATGGCTTCTGAAAATTTGGGTATATCTCATATTATTTTCACTGACGACCTTCTCATTTTCTCCAAAGTAGATGAGAGGAATGTTGTTGGTCTCAAGGAGGTTTTTAATGACTTCAGTAGGGTATCTGGTTTGCAACTTAACTACACCAAAAGTCAATTGTTCTTGAGCAAGTGTGTTCTTGATAAGGGGATTGCTGACATCTTAAATATTGAGGTGTCTTTGTTTCCGGTTAGATATCTTGGTCTGTCGCTATTTATAGGTAGACTTACAAGTAACCACTGTATACCTATTATTGATAGAGTGAAGAAGAATCTTGATTCTTGGAAGGGTCGGTTTCTTTCTTAGGTAGGGACAATAGAGTTAGTGATTTCAACTCTCTCTTTATTTAGTATTTTCTAGTCTGCAACTTTTCCTCTCCCTAAATCAGTGACCAAGGAGATTGAGCAACTGATGACGAACTTCATGTGGAATGACTCTGAAGGGAAGAAGCACCTTCACATGATTTCTTGGAAATCTATTTGTAGGACAAAGGAGGAAGGCGGGCTAGGTATTAGATTGTTGGATGATTGATCTAACACTGGTATTATAAGGAACCTATGGAGTCTAGATACTAAAAAGGAGGCTCTATGGGTTAAGTGGCTACATGAAAGATATGTCAAGGAAGAATCCTTCTGGTCTAGTAAGGCTAGATACAATTCTTCTTGGCTATGGAAGAATTTAATGAGTCAAAGGGATAAGTTGTTGGATGTAGTTGATTTCTGTGTTGGCAATGGTAAACATTTCCTATTTTGGAGGGACCCTTGGTTTAAAGGGAGAAAATGTATGATTGATGTTGTTGATGCTCAATATATGCTCAGGATGGGTAAAGGCATTAACTGCAAAATTGAATGTTGTATCTTGAATGGCAGCTGGACTCAACTTAGTTTTAGAGGTGCGGAGGTTGTGATGGATGTTCTTAGAGATCAGAGTTGACCTGCTGAGAATATGGATGATTGAATTCGTTTTATGGGCAAGAGTACTCTGAAGCTTAAAGATGGTTGGGATATTTCTAGAAAAAAACACCCCAAGACTTACTGGTCTAAGTGGGTCTGGTGTTTGAAGATTCCTAGGAAAGATTCGTTTTTCTTATGGAAAGTTTTCTTGGGCAAATTAACTATGAATGATTATCTGCAGAAGATGGGTTACAATCTGGCATCTAGATGTTCATTATGAGAGAAAAATATGGAAAGTATGGATCATTTGTTCTTCACATGCAACTTCTCCCTTGAATTGTGGTTGAGGTTTGAAAGAAAGTTCGGTTTGAAGCCTATCTCTCTGGAAGGTCTTCTGTCACTGAAGAATGATAGGAAATTTCTTTCTATTCTTACCTTGGAGGGCATTTGGAAGGAATGGAATAGGAGGATTTTTTTGGGTTTCAACAGCAATACAGATTCCATTTGGAATTACAACATTTCTTCTCTCACATATGTGTATAGATAGCTATGGGGTTTTGTTTTTTTCTTTGTGGATGTACAACTTATCTTTCTGTTGCTTCTTCTGTTTGCTATACAGACTGACAACTACCACTCCGGTAGTGCAGTCTATGTAAATACTTAGTTTGGTTATCAGTAAAGGCACAACACGCTATTTCCCACCAAAAAAAATATAATTCTAACATTATTTTTACCTATTGAAAGTTTTCAATATTCTATCTCATTGCTTAAATGTTGAATATATATTCAATACATTTTTTTCTCTTAACTAAACAGTTCTGATACATTATTTCATATTTTTTTCATTTTCTTTCATCCTTAGCACAATAAAGAATTTAGAGGTCAAATTGGGTTCAACAACTATACTGGTGAAATCATATATCAAACCATATCATTAAATACATTTGATAATTTTATCATAACACTTCATATATTAAGGATTTTTTAACATTCATAATATTATTTGACTCCAATTAATCTTTATATATCATAGATAAAGGAAAGAGGAACCTAATAGTAATTTAATGAAAACTCACAGTAATGGAATGAATAAGACATGTTTCTAAAGTTGGGTATGTAACCAGAAGGTGAAGATATTGGATATGAATAAGGACGAGAAGAAGGAGAAGATGAAGTTGAACAAGGTGATGAATAACATCCCTTATATCAAGATTATGGAGCTTACGGTGATGAGGATCCCACTCAATTTCCACCATATCCATGTGGAGATGATCTAGAATTTGATCCAATCAAGGGTTAGAATCAAATCTAATTTCAGTTCCCTTTTTTATAATATTATTAGCTCAATATGTGTACCAAAATGTACAGTGATAATATGAGTCTTTTTACACACATTTTTCTATCCTTTTGTATTTTTAGTTGGATATTTATTGTTATGTTATTCATGTATTGTTCCACACTAATGTATGCACCATCTTAATTATATAATAGAAAAATTTTATTTGTCAAATATTTTTCCATATTTTATGGTGCTTGATTTTTAGTTGATATCTTTATTTGTTTAATTTTTCTCGATATCGTTGTGGGACTGTTTGTTGCTCCTCCCATTTTCTTCTATGTCAAATAAAGATATAAACCTAGCTTCATCATCATACGTGTATACAGAGCAACTATTCAAAATGGTTGGGTATTTACTATGGGGTACACTATAAAATACTATATTTTAGTGATGGTTGACCATTTTTTTATTGTATGCTATTTAAATCTATATGAGATGTTTCAAGTATGTTAGATACTCCAGATAACAAAATTGAAAGTCTTGGTTTGAAAATAAATCAAGACATACACCACGATAAAAAAAATTCAATATTTCATAGAAAATCTTTAGTACCTTGATGTTAATCACTTACATAAAACACATTTCTTGCAATTAAACTCATAATAGATAAATCGTATGATTGAAACAAGCCAACACACTACATGTTCTAGAAAATCCTAAAAGCGGAATGATTGTCAACTGAAGTGTTCCTAAGAATCATCAGGCAACTAGGTCACCTATGGATTTGTAATGTACATACACTGATTAACATATTCTTAAACTGCATATATTATAAACACCTATATTGAAGCCATAAGTATTGTTGCATGAGATATTATCCAATTATACGTAAAGGACCTGGCATTGATCTCAGAGATGATATAATAATAGATGAAGAAATCCTAAGTATATCAAAATTACTAAATCTTCGGTCACAAAAGGTTATATTTTGCATTAAATTCAATCGGTAATCTATAGTTTACGAAGTGAACTATCATAATTTGGTAATCATTTACAAGGATTCTATAGTTGACCATTGTACAGAAATATCAAAATTGTGGGTCAGGTTGAGTTTAGGTTAAGATCCAGGTTAATATTCAAGTCAAGATGAGACTTCTAACTTTTAATATGCATGACACATTTTCAATACGAAGTACATAATTAGATAGATAAAAATATATAGTAGATCTTATAATTTAAAACCACTATAACTAATTCATTTTAAAACCAATATACCTTTTTCATTTGTATATTACAAACTTATGTGATTTGGATTAGAATAAAATAAATAAAAATATAAATAATCGGTTTGGTCTGGGTTTGGATACAAACTTAGGTTGAATTGTTATAATATTAGATAGTCAAGTCAATAAAATTTAAACTAAAACATTTTGAGATCAACATAGTTATTTAGGTTGGGTATAGACAGCTCCTACCATTATACAGATGGATCATGATTTTGCCCAACTAGCTTTTATTTAAGCCAGAAATGGAGGATATGCCTATTGAATCTGCACTAACACTTAGATTGTGACATCCAAACCCTAGGATTAGTTCACAAGAGGGACTTGAGGGAGGAGAAAAATACAAAAAAACTCACAACCAAAAATCCTTTCTAGTGTTAGTTAATATCATTCAACCAACAATGTAACGAAATGCCAAAATAAACTTCCAACAAGTTTAACAAATGCCACAATAAAAATATGCATTAATTTCATATTTCATCAAGAAAATGTGCATCATTCATCATATCTGACCTATGTCATGACCAAATAAAAAAAAAGATATGCATGTTTGATTAAAAGTCATGCAACCAAAAATAGATTGATGGATACATCATCATGAAAAATTACCCTTCCTAGGAGGTGAGTTTATAGGAACAACATGAAGACACACCAAAGCTGAAAATTCCACCTTTAACACGTTGTTGACTAGGAAAAGGAGACTACCCACTAGTAGACCTTGGGTCAAAATATGAAAACTCATAAGAGGTGGCAAACTGTGACAACAAATCCCTTGTTACACCATACCCTAGACTAACTATAATTATTATCATATTATCTTTTTCTTGTCTGAGTTTTTCTGAAACTTTAATTTGAGTTATGGAACCTAACAGAATGGATTTAAGTCATTAGAAACGCTTTATTGGTAAAAGATAAAGTTTACTACTGAGCATGATTAGTGAGATCTAATTATTTGTTGTATGATTGGATGATACCATACTTGTTTTAGTAAAAAAAATAGGAACTAAGTTGGTTGCTTGAAAATTCATAAGTATGTTTGATGAGAGGTTTTAATAATAAGTTTATTTGATATCATTACACATAAGGGATAAGAAAAACACATTAATTGTAACGTCCCTGGATTTTCTAAAACTAAATCTGATGTGTGACGTCCAAATTGAAGCCTCACCTCAGCAAGAATCTCAATTTAAATACCACACACTAGTCTAAGAAGAAGAAAATCAGAGGAAGTTAGAAGGAAACATTAGTAGCACATGCACATGAACAATAACAAAACCATACAACACATGTTAACCATTCAACAAATAATTACAACATGAATTGTTACTACATTTGATATTACACATTGAACAACAAACTTTTACATAAGTATGTACTACCACTAAACAATAGGATCTTAAGACAACAAGTCTACTTGTACATCAGCTCGCCACACAACTCTCAACTATCAAGCTCTTCAAGATCATATATCCACAACCTAAATAAAAGATTACATGTGGTATAAGTCAACACAATATTCAAGAATATTGTACTAAGTACGCCTACATGTTTTTTCTATATCTCTTTATTAGTAAGCTTGACAATAAGACAAAGCTAATACTTGGTAGTAATAGAAGGAATATAAGAAAAAGGATATACTTACACAAAGATGTTTATTAACAAAAGGGAACACATATTTTAAGAGCATTTACCATTATATATCCATGCATTGACCACCAAAGCTCAAGATTAAGGCCTTTATGATTGACTACCTATGAGTTAGATCATATGTACAATGCAATCGACTACCAAAGAGTTAAGTCACTTCCAAGCACTTTACTACCAAAGAGTTTAGTGCTTTCATATAATGGAATAGATATATTATCTTTCATGTGTTCACATCAATAAGTATGGAAAATCAAGCAAGATATCATACATGAACAATCATTTCATCCAATATCATATGCCAAGTATTTTACTACACATATAACACAATCTTATTGTATAATAAGCCAAGTAAGAGGTATGATATACCTTGATCAAGACATTCTTAATCATCACATGTTCCTGAGGTCAACTATAACCTTGGTCAACACTGATAAAGACAAGATCATGTTCTATCATTAGATTCTCATCATCTTAAACTAGTTATGTTCATTTTAGGGTTTAGCTTTGTCATTGGGATATTCCCCTCATTACTTGTCTTATCTTCTTGGAATTTTCTTACTGGTGTCATATTCTAGATTATGTTACAGATTATGGTTCATCATTTGAACATTTGGTTCCACACCATTTTTTGTATATATTAACCCTATGTTATATAGTTTATTCCTTTTAGAGTTTCAAACTACATATTATGTCATCACCATGTAACATGAATTATATGCACATTATTGATCTCGGAGTTACACATTATCTTCCGATTGCTGATATGAGTTCATACTATAATTGTTAGAATTTTGTGAGCATATATGTAATTATTACACATTCGTTAGGGTTATCAACTCTAATTAGCCATATAAAATGAATTACATGATTTCATGCATCAACATCATAATTACTGACATTAGATGGATTACAAGTCATATCTAGGAGTTAGTGGAACACTTTCCATAATTTTTGTCCAGTGTATGATATTTATTACTCATGAAACAAGCATTTCACAACATACATGATAACAATATTATGAGTGCATCAAAATCCTGATATTATCATTCTACTATGTGCTACTCATTTTTCTGAGAATTTGGTACCTTATTTGTAATTTTCTGATAAACGTTCTATTTAATATGAATTATAGAAGATCAATGCATTTTTTAGAATTGTACCTTTTCAGAACAATCGGTTGGCGCCACCTGGCTACTAAAAGGCGCACTTCTCTTTCCTTGAATCGGCAAGGTTTAAGACCAAACTGCATGATCTGGACTAGGGTTCAAGCCCTCCCTGGTATCACGTGTCTTGCCCCTTTCATGTGACCCTAATGGGTTCTCTATCTCCTTTCTTTCCCACAGAATTGCACATCTCTATTCTTCCCTGAACATGTGTTGCTGCCTCCAGGTGGATTACAGGTGAACATTGATCTCCAATAATCTCTCCAGGCCACGACCAAGATCTTCAGTTGATCACATATTGTGTCGTCGACCACTCGAGCTTGCCATTGATACCTCCTCCATGCAGATTGGAGAGCCTGCCGCCGCTAATCTATGTCAAGGTCGAGAAAAGAGGGAAAATCCTTTGCTTGATGGAGCTCAAGATCAATGCATTGTGAAGCATGTTCAGGTCTCTGCCAAGATATCAAAAACCTACATCTCTGGAATAATCACTTGACACACTCTCACAAGCTCTAACTCTGACCACATGCTGCTCATCAGTCATGAAGAACTCCATGGAAACCACTGGAAACACCACTATACTTTTCATATATCCTTCCTCATCATTTTCACCCACTTTGGTTTCCTCGAAGCACCCTCTATTCCATTCTCCATCTCCAACCACTACCTATTCGCTGTGATGGAGACCATCAAGAAAGGGAAACAACACTCTCCCTATATACTCCATAGAATACCACAATATTGGGGTTTAACAGATGTCACTAGTGAGATAAATATAACCTCCCACTCAGTTTCCTTTCTTGTCATGTGACAACGATGTGATTGACACAAGAGTCGCACCTTTGGTTTCCTCCACAATCTCCAGCAGCACATCATGGGGGGTCATCATCCACAGTCCAATAATTGAATGGAAGGAGAAGACCTCCATTACTATTGGATGGTATCCAAGGGCCAGGAACAACTCATAAGAGGATTTGATCTTTGGTGTCTTAGAAAGAGGGAGTGATTGAGCATGAATTGAAAACTTAAGAGTACCGATTTTATACTCATGTTCATCAATACATTAATATATCAATAGTCTCACTATATACAAACCTTAATAACGTCCTCTAGGATCCTCAAATCTTCATAAAATTTTAACCATAGATTTATCACAACTCAAGATACATACTTTCCAACTTTAGAGCCAAGACTCACTTAAATGACTATTCAATTAAATATTTCAAAAAGGAATAAATTAGGGCTATTAACCAGAAAATTAATGGCAAGAAATCTTCAAACTTCATCAAGTATTTGGCGCTCTTAATACAAAAAAAAAGATAAACTCAAACATGTCACAAGATATTTGAAGGCCTCAAAAGTTCACTCCATAACATTCATCATGTTGAGGATGAAAAACCTGATTACACATTTTTTATATAAGAATATATAAGATTGAGAAATTAAAATTGGGTTTGTTGTGTAATAGTTGTAGTGCAAGAAACTTGAATCAGATATATAAAGTCTAGACTATAAGTTGGCAGCTTGTATGAAAGTTAGATTGACTTTGGTGGTTGAAGTGACCCTAGAGACTAACGCGGTCGAATGGATTGGCCCAATCTGATCAACTTCTGAGAAGGTTGGGTCCAACAGTCATCCAACTTCAACCCCGATATCGAGTAAAAAAACTTATCTAACCACTTCCTAAAAGGTTGTCTGATCTACTTCACTAACAATATTGATACATAAGGTATTGTATGTTTCTAGTTAGATGACATAAATATAAACCAAGTCAATTATCTTTGATGGTGCAACATCAAGAGGTCTATTCTTCCTTCCCAACACCTATCCCCCATGGATTGTTTCCGTAGAGAAGATAATTGTACTAAAAATCAAAGAGTTTTGGGAAACGTCTCCCTATTCTTAACTCCCAACATCTCACCACCATGCTTTTTCCCTATATATGATATTTTTAGTCGAATTCAAATTGGGAGGTTTCTTCTCAAAAACACACTAGATTCATTGCAGCTAGAATTCTTAGTTATTTATTTAATTTTACTTATTCTAATGTGGTTTCGTTCCTTTTTTAAAATCCAATATGTTCAACCCCAATGATGCGGTATAATCTCATGAATTTCCATCTTTTCTTACCAAATTCACTTATTAGGCCATATTGAAGGTCTATGGATGGCTTCTCTTTATAATTTGGTATATGTGTGGAAGTATAGTAAACCTTAGAGAGGATTAAATTTTTTCCCCTGATACAACATCAAGCTGTGTAAATAATTCAATAATGAATCTACACTAACTCGTCCTCTTTTACCCTAATACTTTCTAATCAGTAAATCTTGACATGAATACTGATAAGTTAGGGATTTTGCATAAAATTCAAGAGAAAAATACATTAATTTTAGTGGTACTATGATTTTAATGATTAATTAATTATGCATAATACTGAATGATAAATTTAAATGATAGATTATTCCCTCAATTGATGGAAAATTGTGGAAATTGCACTACAATTTGCTTTATACATGAGAATTTGGATGACAAATGTATGTGAATATGATTCTTGAGAATATATTACTATAAATGAGATCTGAATAAATGTTTAAACCCATTTTAGTTGATTCATACTTACATAAGTTCTTATTTGTATTGATTTCTAGTTTAGTAAAATTATATATTTATTGAAGATGACGATTCAGATGAGCAATGATATGAGTATATGAAATAAAGGAAGATACAATTGTGTCTTTTTATTGTTAAGTATTTCTAGCTCCCTCAAACATTGTCTAATCAATCAATGATTGAATTTTTGGTCTTGAATCCCAATCATCTACTCCTAAATCCCAAATCTAGGTGAAGTTTTTGCAAATAATTTGAGTATGGATTTTACTGAATTGGTGCTTTTTTGAGACATTATGGATGTGATTTTCTAAAGAAATAATTATATAATAAAATGTATACCTGTGTATACTTTTGGAAAATTGTGAAATACCTTTTTGATGTAAGATTGTAAATTGCATATGTGATATCCTTAAAATTTTGAAATATGAATGAATGTTGCTTTACATCTCTATAAATGCTAAGTTTTCAATCATTACTCATTTCTATTTAATCTTGATATGAGGTTTCAAGTTAGTTTTGCTTACCAATCTCAGGATTGTCACTAATAATTAGTTTAGTTGGTTATTAAGAGTGGCTTCAAAAAAAACCACGAGACTGAGATCAAAGTCCAAACGATAGATAAAGTTTCTACAAACTAATTAGAGTACAAAAGTTCTATATATATGTAGAATTAGAAATTTAAACGATCTGGAGCAAATTCTTCTTCTAAAATCTAGTTCTAACCTAATTGGTAATTTTAGGGCAATAGAAACCCTCACCTCAGTTTAGAGTTGAGTTTGTTGTTTTTCGATAAATTGGTTTAGGAAGGATTTATATCATCTTGAATTTAAATATGTCTAAATAAAAATTATATATGTGTATATATTGATATAAATCTTTAAAGGAGATAAAAACAACATAGGAAAAGTTTGTTCATGCATGTCAAAAAAAATTCACAAAAACATAAATTAATCAAATAAAAGTCTAAAAATATATATTAAAATTTAACAAATATAAAAGTATGTTTGAATCAGGAAACCAATATAAATATAATCAGAAAAATCAAAGTTTAAATCAGAAAGATATGACATTTTTGGTAATGCAAGTACAATCAATTCAACTAGCCACTTCAGCCAACCACTTCAACCACTCACTTTGATTAGTTACTTAAACTAGCCAATTTAACCAAATGCATTGGTTGATGCATATCTAGTTTTTCTTTAAACTACCTATTTGATAGCCTACAACATTTTTCCCAGTATAAACAATCACAAAAATTCTTATACAAAAAAATCCAAGATATAGAACTAAGATCTAAAAATTGAAGGGCGAATTTGGGTAGAAAAGGGAGTAAACATGAAGAACATGCCATGCACTAGAGTTGTTGTTAGATCCATCAAAGTAACACTATTTTATTGGTTTCTTCTTCTCTTTCTCCCCATTCTATGGATGGAATCAATGCTAGAGGATGCTTATAAGTTATTTTCTCTATGTCTTTCTTCCCCATGAATTAATAAAATTGGCCCACATAGCTGAAGTACTAACATGTTGCTAGAAGAAGTTGAATTGTGGATTTTCTTCATGTTTTGCACTAAGATAGCCTACATTTGATGATACGAGCTTGAATATATCTAGAGGTGATAAAGAAAGTATCAGTAACCAATATTTTATAGAAATCTATGTGAAAGGTGGAGAATAGACCAAGTTATGTTTGTCATGTTTTACTACTATAAAGACATATTTACGTAAATATGGAATCATACATGCATAATTGATTGAAATGGTTTACAGATTGTGTTTTACATGGCTTCAAAATGATTATATTTAAAATATGTGAATTTATAGATAGTTAAATATATAGGCTATGGTATAGAAGGATCTTTTGTAAATCCACAGTATATGAATAAATAGAAAAAAGAACTTTTTGGTTATTTGTAGGTATGAATTCAAATTGTTAAAATCATAGCTCTCATTGTTATATTCAAATATGATCAGTTATTTATTTCTGTATAAAATGTAATGTAGAAATGTAGTATCTCAATTATTTTTATGTCTTTTCAATGTTTTAGAGAAACTCATAGTATTTTTGTGTGAACATTATGTAGTATAAATATCAATATTTTAGTTGAAGCGCATATTCCAGTGTATATTTAAATGAGTTTAACAAAGATAGTACACAATACCTTTTTAGTAGCACACATGAAGTACAAAATAAAAAAAATTAAATGAAATGATTTGATTACAAGCTTAAGCTAAAAGATGTCTGTTATAATGAAATTAAATGATCCATTAGACATTAGATGACCTGAACATTTTGATGTAAGAGGAGGTCAATGTTGCAATGGAGGATATATTTTACCTATTGGTAGAGGTTAGAAGAGGTAGCTAATATGATCGAAGACATGATGGGTAAATTCTAGTGAGAATGACTTCTTGACCAATGATAGAGGGATCCAACGTAAACTTGACAGTCAGATGTACCTAATGGTATCCAAAAATAAATGAGATCCTAGTGGTACCAAGTTTTAGTACAATTATAACTTGATTTACAACATTATCCATGGATCCTGATGGCACAAAATTCATACTACTCAGTGAGTCATCCCCTTACAAAAATGTTGATCTAGGAATTTATGAAAGAGTTCTTTTACACTTTGCATGTACTCCCAAGTTCTCAGAACGAGTCCAATTTTATCTGACCTATTGATATAACCATTGCTGCTAGATATGGTGAGATTGATGCTATTATGTCAAGTCAATCATGTAAGTTTAGATCTTAACTTGTCGTCATACTTTCACATGTTTTGTACTAGTCATGTCAATGTCAAGTAATCTATTTTATTTTATGTAACCCACGAAATAAATTATATTTTCATTATCTTAGATACTTGGTGAATTTTCATTCACTGGACATTAGCTAATGCGTTATTAAACTAAATTTTAGGTGAATCTATTAATTATGAAGAAAGAAAAACTTTAGGAGAGTCATTCTACCAAAGGTTATTAAAGGAGTAATTATATAGAGTTATCTAGTGTTAGTCCATGTCTATTTAGGTCCTCCAATGTTGGAAAGTAGGCTCTCAATAATCTGATGTTCAAGAAATGTGATTTCTCTTATTGTATTATAGTTTGTAACTATAAAACTCATGTTATTATTATATCACAAATATCAAGTGAAGAATAAGAATAATTTTTTGGTTTTCACAAGTGTTGTAAGTATATGTGAAATTGTTCTCTCTAGTGACCCTTAATATGCAAGGGAAAATGGAAGGAGTTCAAATGTGGTTGAGTATTTTAGCTTGATACCCTCATATCATAATCCTATGGTTGAAAAAAATATTATGGGCTCTTTAGTTTACTTGCTATGGTAATTATTAGGTTGAGTCTTCAAGAACAATAGTTCAGTTAGAATCATAGGTGTGCTAGTTATCTTTGTGAAATTTGAGCATTTGGAAATTTTGGTCAGACATCTGAGTGCTTCTATCTACCAGTAGAAAGATAATATGTTTATTCATAAATGATGTTTAACTTGATTACTAAAGTGCTTAGATATTCAATTAAACAATTGAGATTGAAAATTGACTGGATGCATTGTGAACTTACCAGTTCAAGTGTTGAAGTGATCTATTTAAGTGTCAGGTTAATTCAAACAACACTGGATGAATATTTCCTGAGTTGGACAACTAAAACGACCATTACACATGTGAAACAACAATTTCATGATATGGAATGACCATTTCAAAAGTGAAACAGTCGATTCATCATCTGGATTTCTCAGTTTAATGATAATTTGATTGGATCAAGGCTTGGTGTTGATGCCATGATTGTGCATTAATCGAATATAGAATGCCAGTGTGTCTAAAAATAGGAAATTATATGATCCGATTGGTTCAAGGGTTTATCCAAATGATTCACATATGAACCTATTAGTTCACTACTTGTAGTTTCTAGAAAATTCATGAAATTTTGTCTCTTTGACTCCCAGATGGACTAGAAACCCTGACGTTGACCCTTATATTAATAGAGGGCTAGTGGGGGCTTCCCAGACACAATAATAAGGTCTGAAAATTGTTTTCCTCTCTGGTTGTGGTAACTAAAAGAGTCTGAGAATGTTCTACCTATTAAAGGGAGGGATAGCAAGGGAGACAATTTGGAGAGAAAATCAATCCTAGAAGATTGATATTTGAAGGAAAAACTCCTTCCCATTGGCTCTGGTTCTACAACCTAGAGTTCCAACTGGTTGGCATGGACTACTCTAGAGGCGAGGAGGATGTTTCCTGTCACTAGGAAAACAAAGTCATTTGTCGTCGGTGGTGATCAACCAAAAGGCCGATGTTGATGTTGTCTAGGTGCAACTTGAAGAACGACACACGCTACTGCAATAAGAGTTTTCACTAAACTTCCTCTGGGACTAGGTATAACTCTTGTTATCCTCTTCTATAGATACATCAATGTTGACAAGATCTTGCACATTAGGGAATCAGACATTAAATTTTTTGTTTTCACTGCCTTATATGTTCCCCTGGTTTTCCAATATTGGCATTAGAGCCACATCAATTTATAGTGTATCGTACATTTAAATCGATGTGATTTTCTTTATTTTATTGCATGCTATGTGAATATTTAAAATGATTAATGTAACTATCTGATTAAATACCACATATGATCCCATAAATAAATAAATATATATATATATATATGCAATCAATATGCCTCATCCTAAATTTTTTTGATAGTGGATGTCAGCATGATTATGTTCCAAAACCCATGTGGATTGTGAGTATGGTTGTTTGTTTTATTTCCTGTTGTTATTCGGTTTGCATATCGATCCTCTCCATTCCTTTCCAAATGTAAATAAATGCTCCTCTTCCTATATTTCCCTTGAATGTAACTTGAGGTTTTCCCTTATACAATGTAATATGGAATATAATAGTTTTAATTTATGCATCATCATGAGAAGGCATTCTGCACCAAACAAACTAACCAACTCAGATGTTGAACCAATTGACTGGAGGACCAAGGAGGCCAGATGATAGGAGGAACCAATCAATTAGTGGCCCAGCCGATCAGTTGGAGGAGTCCAGACATTGCATGAAATAGTACCCAAATGACTGATTCAAGAGACCAACTGACCAACTAGGAGGTGAGTCGATCGTTTCAAGTGTGGAACCGATCAACCTGAATTGGTTCAGACACATATTTTCATCAAAACCACATTGCTATATATGATGTGGATATTAGGTGGTAGTAGTTCCTTGTGGCTTAAGTAATTACTGTAGTATGGCCATAACCATCGCTCACATAATTCACATTGCATGTTTTTTATTTGTGGTTATAACATGTATATGTTACATATTATAAATATGTAGTGATTGGATAAGTATATGTACTTATATAAATTCCCTCATATAAATAGTAACTCTTGTATGCCTTCCATAAGAAACACATGTGAAAAGCTTGATCGATTATGCGTGAGCACACCAAATTTTGTGCATTGTTTACGTCGGGGAAGTGTGATGGTGGTCATGGGGGACTCCCAAGCAGGATGCATTACTATTGTGTTGGATTTTGGGTCAGACTTAACTAGGTGACCTTAATGAGATTAAGTTCCTAGAAGCATGTGAATGATTATGGCAAGGAACATACCATCTATCCAAGAATTGCATTAGATGCAATTGGCAAAAGTGTCCTACCTTAATAATTAGTTATGGACATTGGTGTTGGCCGTGTAAAAATTCTGGCGTTTTGGACCTTGGCTCACTAGAAGATAGTGAGAAGATTGTACAATGCAATATCTGAATTGGTAGTGAGGGCTATGAATTTGAAAAAAATAGTGGGAGCCATAATTAATTTAAAGTCTTATTAATATCATCAAGTCAAATAATTTTTTTTTTTGACAAAAGCTGCAATTTTCTTTAGTCAAATCCAATGGCAAACACAAACACATTTTCTTTGTGTTGGTCCTTGAGAAAGACAAGTTGAATAGGAACAACTTCCAAGAATGGTTTTAGACTTTAAGAATCATTCTCACTAGGAGTGCAAGCTCTATGTCCTGGAGACACTAGAGCTAGATGAGCCTCCTCCCACTATGCCTAAGGCAAACAAGGATGTTTACTGGAAGCACTCTAAATATGTCGTGAATGTCAAGTGCCTGATGTAGTGCTCAATTAACTATGAGTTGCAAAGACAACATGTGAGCATGGATGTTATTGAGATGGATACACATGTTAAGTACATGTACCAAGATTAGGAAAGACAAGAGAGAGATGATGTTTCAAAGGCATTGTTCTAGTTCAAGATGGAAGGAGGAGATCTAGTAGGTCCTCATACACTCAAGTTGATTGGGTATGTGGAGTACCTTACTAGATTCGGATTTCCCTTGGGTCAAGAGTTAGCCACATATATGATTTTGTAGTCACTTCTACAATCATACAACAATTTTGTCATGAACTGCAACATGAACAATTTTGACAAGACGTTGTCAGAATTACTTGGCAGGTTGAGGACAGCTAAAGCGCAGATGAAGAAGGACAAACCCAAATTTGTTATGATGATCAATTGAGGAAATTCTAAGGGAAAAGGCAAACTAAAGAAGAGTTCTAAAGTTGGATAGATGCCAAAGTCTTCTACACTGGAAACTAAATGAGGAGTGGATAAGGAAGGAAAGTCCCACCATTGTCATAGGCATGGACACTGGAAAAGGAAGCATCCTCTTTATATAGAGGAACTCAGGAATAAGAAAGAAATAGAGATCTCTACTTTAGGACCTAAGAAGAAGTGAGCTATAACTGTATGGAGCAAGGGTTGATGACACTGCAGTTGCACTCTATCATTCATCTAACGGGCATGTAATAGAAGTAGTGAACTTCTATTATGTAGCTGGCATTAATGAAAAACATCATGTATCTTGTATGGATAAGAGTATTATGAAAAGATTTGATGTTTAAACTTCAAAGATATGCTCATTTATGGAAGTGGCCCCGATGTCTCATGGTTTATATTTGATAGTGCTAGCGATATATATTGAATGACTTAATGACTCAAGCAATGAGTACCTATGACATTGTTGTCTAGAGTGAATAAATGAGAAATTTGATTTCTAGACTCTATAAATATGGTTATCAAGAATCTGTTGGTTATTGAACCAATAGATACATGCAAGTCTTGTTTATTGGGTAATAAGACAACAAAATCTTCACTAAATGTAGTGGGAGAGCGACTATTCTACTAGGGATCATACATATTGATGTGTATAAACCTTTTACAATAAATGATAGAGGCATTTACTAGTACATCATTATATCAAATGATGATCTCATTGGATATGGTATTTTGTTTTTAATGAAATACAATTATGAATCTCTTAAAATGCTTAAGGAGATCATAAATTAAGTATGTAACCAACTTGGTATAAGTATTAAAAACATTCCAATATCATTGATGTGCAAATACTTTGAACCAAATGTTTGAGGACCTTCTAGTAGATTTGATAGTGTATCATGATGAACTCTACCTAAACCAAAATAATAGTGTATTAGAAAGAAGGGATCACACACTATTAGTCATGGTACGATTATCAATAAATCTAGTTGATCTTATGATTTCCATTTTGAGCTCATGATTTACGCTAAATAATCTATCATCTAAACCAGTTCAAAAGACACCATATGAGATATGGCATGGGAAGGATTAGGATTGAAACATTAATAAGAAATTAGTTTCTTGAAAATCTTTGTCCACAAATAACATAAATGTTTTATTGTTGAATACTATTTTTATATTCTAATAAAAAAATTGTTTGTTTCCAGGATGGTTGTATTCCTTAAAGAAATTTAATCCCAAAGGAATCTATGGGAGAAAAGTGGAAATTGAAAATTTCAAGAAAAATAAGAAAACATTGAACCAAAAGAGGTACAATAGGTATAATGAGAATTACAAGTTGTTGTGGAATCTCAAGTTCCTTATATAACATAGAAGCTTGCAGTTCTAGTAGAACGTGCCTTGAGCTTGAAAGATTATGATATTTTATGGCTCAAGAAGGTGGTAAGTTGATCATAGGTGATCGCTCAACAATCGACCTAGAATCTATTGAGGGACTAGTGTCTAAAAAGTGTCTTGGCACCATGTGATCCAAGATTGAGTCCATGTACAACAAGGTATGATCTTGGTGGATCCACCTGATGGGGAAAGACCCATAGGGTGCATTTGGGTCTTTGAGAAAATACTGACATGGATGGTACTGTACTAACCTATAAGGGCAGATTAGTTACAAAGATTTCAAATAAAGTTTAAGATGTTGAACATGATGAAATATTCACCAGTTGCCATGGTTAAATCCATCAGGATTATGTTTTCCTGTGCAGCTTAGTATGACTATGAGATTTGGTAAAATGGATGTTAAAACCACATTCCTTAATAGGAATATTGTAGAGGATATCTATGTGACAAAACTTGAAGGTTTTCTAGATCCAATTAATTGCAAATATGGTTTGTAAGCTATAAAGGTCAATCTACGAATTGAAGCAATTAAATGCAAACATCTCTTCTCTTCCTCCATCTCTGATGTCTGATGTCTCTTTCTCTCTAGAACACCCTCCCACTCACCCTACCTAGCCTACTTCACCACTTATGCCATCATGCCCCACTCATGATTTATTTTCTATGTCAACTAAGTAATTGATGGGTTACATGATGCATCAAAATGCTTATTTTGGCTGACTTATTTCCATCAAACCACCAGCCACCTTTATCAAGGCATCACACACTTCATGTCATATATGAAACATTCATGTCTATCAACATACTCCACCTACAATAGCCCCCAGAAGCCTTCCTTCTCCTCATCTGACTAAGGAATCTATGCATATGACCAGTTTTATCCTTCTAGTACTTCTCTAATGAACATGTTGTTATTGATCATACCTATTCATCTCCTCACATCATTATTAACATGCTTCTCCACATACAATCTCTCCCTTCTCCATGGCCATAATTTCATTTTTTGGAACTCCTACTATTCTTTATGGATTTGATTGGGTTTCTATGCCTACTTACCATCAGGCCCATACCATGGTGGATAGTGTCATCCTGACCTAGCCTCATACCCATTAGCATTGGTCACATAGTCGCAATCTAGATCATATTCAGATGGATGTGGATGATGTTTTAGGAAAAGAAAATGATGAAAAATACAATGGTGATGGTGAGAAGAGTTCACACCTCGATATGAAAGAGGTGTTTAAGACTATGATCCTTCTAAGGATTATTAGGTGTAGTTTTAGAGTGTCTTAGAAATTGCATTGTGTGAGATCCTCATGTATTATGTAGGACACTTGTAAGTTAAGACTGTGTATTCCCTTTCATCTTGAGCTTTGCTATATGAGGTAAGTCGTTCAACTCTCCACATGATGTATTCTATCAAATATCTTTTGTACTCAACCCTATTCTATCATTGAAATCCATTTGAGTTTTGTGTCAACGGTGTGCATATTTCGAATGTTGACTTGTGGTAATTGCATCTTGTTGTTTTTTTGAATGGTTCTATCTTTTTAGTCAATATTGCTAGGATAAGACCATTTTTTTACTCTTCCACACCCACCCCCACACTTTTATATGACAAAAGGGTAGAAGACCTACTATATTGAAATGATTCTCAATTGTATATATTTGTAAATGTTTGTGTAAGTATGAAACTTGTAGAGTATTTCACTAGTCTTCAGATGTATATCTTTCTAGTTATTGTGTTGTCTATTTGAGGGCTAACAAACAAGTTAAGTAAGAATGCGTTGACAGAGGGCTTGTTAACTCAATTCTTAACATCCATCTATGACTAAATGGTAGACGATTAAGACTCTATTATTTTCAATATATTTAAAAATGCTTTGTCATCTTCAAAAAGGAGAAATATATTGACTTGGATAATTTCTAAGAAACCCTTTTAACCAAATTCAAACTACATATGTTCCATCCCCCATATCAGTCATATCTAGATTTCAATATCCAGAACTATTTCCAAATTATATCCTAGAGTTCTATAAGATCTTATCAAATGGAGTAAGAACTCCTCCCATATGACTCGGTTCATAATATGTTGTAGGAATGACCCATATGTGATGTCCACAATAGGAATTCTACATCTAGGACCTTTTAGATAAGCATATTCTTGTCATAAACTACTAGAGGGAACCAGATGTAACACCATAGTAACAAGTTGTATCGATTCACATGGGTCTGACTTCCACACATTCATTTGGATTTTAGTAGTTTTCGACAGTGGCACCCTCTCAATGTGGGAGTGGGTTTGTCTATGTGTGGACACGAATCAAATCCATAATGAGTGGCATTGTAGGAATGATAGAATAGGACCATGAGGCAACAACTCATGTCATCCACCCAGTTGGACCTCCCCATGACAAAAATTAGCACAAATTTTAATATAATTCCCAATAGTTGTAGTTAAATGCCCAATTATAGTGTTAACACACCCAATTATGATGCCACTACGCCCAACCTTAGGGTATGTGTATAATAATAAATTAGTATGAATATTAATATAATGTTTCCAATATTTATAGTAAAATGCCCAATTATGATTCTAATGGGCCCAAATTGACATGTATTGTGCCCAATTTGACATGTATTACACCCACAATCAAGCCAATGCTCTTATTTTTTACTTGAATGCGCCCAGGTCAGACTTGATTGTGCCTATTTAGTACTATATTGTGCCTATTTGTTAGTACACCATCATCATAGTCATCATCATCATCATTGACAACATGATCATCATCATGGTCTTCATTGTCATGATCATGATCATCATCATCATCATTGACAACATGATCATCATCATGGTCTTCATTGTCATGATCATGATCATCATCATCATCATCATCATCATGATCATCATTGTAATCATCGTCATCATCTTCTTCATCATCATCATCATCATCATCATCATCATCTTCTTCTTCTTCTTCTTCATCATCATCATCATCATCGTCGTCGTCGTCATTATCATCAGCATCGTCGTCTCTTCTTCTCCTTCTCCTTCTTCTTCTTCTTCTTGATTGTGCCCAATTTGACATGTTTGTGCCAACAATCAATCCACTGACCCCAATTTAGACTTGAATGTGCTCGATTCGGCCTTGAGCCAGTTTGGACTTGAATGTGTATAGTTTAGATGTGATAGAGCCTAGTTGGTGTTGTGTCAGTGCACCTACTTTTGGTTGCAATACACCCTGTTCGCTCGTAGTGCACTCAATTTGTAGTGGAACACGCCTAATATGTAATATAGTGTGCGTAGTTCATGTTTTAATGAACATCATCATCATCATCATCACCATCATCATCATCATCATCATCATCATCATCAGCAGCAGCATCAGCAGCAGCAACATCATCATCATTATCATCATCATCTTCATCATCATCACCATAATCATCATCATCATCATTGTCATATCATCAACATTGTCATAACACGCACATTAATTTTATGCACCATATTACTTTTCTCAAAATCTATAGATATTAGTGGGATTGGATTGTACTTTTTGTATAATAGTTTTTATTTTGTCAAAAAATACACTCCAGATTGAAAGTTATATTTTTCCCATACCATGGTGGATAGTGTCATCCTGACCTAGCCTCATATCCATTAACATTGGCCACATAGTCACAATGTAAAAGATATTCATATGGTTGTGGATGATGTTTTGGGAAAAGAAAATGATGAAAAGTACAATGGTGATGGTGAGAAGAGTTCGCACCTCGAGATGAAAGAGATGTTGAAGGCTATGATCCTTCTAAGGATTATTAGGTGTAGTTTTAGAGTCTCCTAGAAATTGCATTGTGTGAGATCCTCATGTATTATGTAGGACATTTGTAAGTTAAGATTATGTTTTTCCTTTCATCTTGAGCTTTGCTATATGAGGTAAGTCATTCATCTCTCCACATGATGTAGTCTATCATATATATTTTGTACTTAACCCTATTCTATCACTGAAATCCATTTGAGTTGTGTGTCAATGGTGTGCATATTTTGGATGTTGAGTTGTGGTAATTGCATCTTGTTGTTGTTTTGAATGGTTCTATCTTTTTTGTCAATATTGCTAGGATAAGACCATTTTTGTGCTCTTCCACACCCACCCCCACACTTCTTCATTATCATCGTCATCATCATTGTCATTATCTTCATCATCATCATCATCATCTCTTCTTCTTCTTCTTCTTCTTCTTCTTCTTCTTCTTCTTTATTGTGCCCAGTTTGACATGTTTGCGCCAGCAATCATTCCAATGTGCCCAATTTGGACTTGAATGTGCTCGATTCAGCCTTGAGCCTAGTTTGGACTTGAATGTGTATAGTTTAGACATGATAGCGCCTAGTTGGTGTTGTGTTAATGCATCTACTTTTGATTGCAATACACCCTATTCTCTCGTAGTGCACCCACTTTGTAGTGGAACACGCCTAATATGTAATATAGTGTGTGTATTTCATGTTGTAATGAACATCTTCTTCTTCTGCTTCATCATCATCATCATCATCATCAACAACAACAACAACAATAATAACAACAACATCATCATCATCGTAATCATCATCATCATCATTGTCATATCATCAACATCATCATAACATACACATTAATTTTATGCACCATATTACTTTTCTCAAAATCTATAGATATTAGTGGGATTGGGTTGTACTTTTTGTAACAAACATAATAGTTTTTATTTTGTCAAAAAATACACTACATATTGAAAGTTATATTTGATACAAATTTCTCTCTCCTCCTTTTTATGCTTTTCTCTCTTTTCTTCATCTACCATCACATTTAATATGTCAAACACCCCATCCCAGCATGCAACAACCTACAGTCTTCTAGAACTAATTTATCGGGTCTCACTAAGACAAAACCGCCCCTCATGATAATGATGATGATCATCATTATCAATATCATCATGATCATCATCTTTGTTATGATCATCATCATGGTCATCATCATCATCATCATCAACAACAACAACATCATCATATTCTTCTTTATCTTCTTCCTCCATTTCTTCTTCTTCTTGATTGCACCCAGTTTCACATGTGTTGTTCTCAGTTTTACATGTACGTGTCAACAATCAGTCCAATCCACTCAGTCTGGACTTGAATGTGTCGGTGCAGCCTTGAGCCCTATTTGGATTTGAATGTGTCTAATTTGGATTTTCATGCGTCCAGTTCAGACATGCTTGTGACTAATTGGTGATGTATCAATGCACCTACTTTTAGTTGCAATACACCCTGTTTCGCATGTAGTGCATCCAATTTTTGGCAGAATGTAGCTAATTTGTAATGTTGTCTGCCTAGTTCATTGTGTAATGAACATCTTCATCATCATCATCATCATCATCATCATCATCATCATCATTGTGATATCATCACATCATCATAACTCAAACATTTATTTAGTGCACCATATTATTTTTCTCAAAATTTATTAATATTAGTTTGGTTGGACAATATTTTTTGTAACAAATCTAACAATTTTTATTTCGTCAAAAAATACACTAGATATTGAAAGTTATATATGATAAAAATTCCTATATCCTCCTTTTTCGCTTTTCTCTCTTTACTTCCTTCCCCTGCAATACATTTAATGCGTCAACCATCCCCATCCCAGTCTGCAATAGCCTACACTTTGTCAAAATTGTTTGGCTTGGGTCTCACTAAGCCAAAATCGTCCCCCATGGGTCTCACCTGCCAAAACCGCCCCCACGTGTGCTTGAAACACGCGTCAAGGGACAATTTGTGTGAGGCACTGATTTTCAAAGACTGAAACTGTGATGCCATGGTAGCTAGCTAGTTTCCTTTAGACTGTTTGTTCTAGTGTAAGCTCGACGGCAGAAGATAGTGGGTGGGAGGGGAACCATCCATTTTGTCTCCCTCAGCTTGCATAATAGTCATATGATGCTTAACAACATGAACTTCGGTCAAAATTGATTTCAATAGGTTTTCATATAGAATATGCTATGTGGATACAAAATTAAATACAAAGATACACACATTCTGTCATTGAACATCATCATCATCTAAGCTTCAAATCCAACCATATTGAGTCGGCTACATATAGCTTTTTTCACAATTAGCTCTATCATAGGTCTTCTTTTTAGAGGTTGAGGTTCAATTTATCCTACCTCATGGGTATCTCAAGAGTACATCACTGTGAAAGTATCGTGACTTCCACCATAAAAGAAAACAAAAAGGTGTACCCCTTCCTGTACATCACCTATATATTGTGCACCCTTTAAAGATGTGTGGAACTCCTCTAGCCTCAAGACTTACCGCCCATCTAATATGGCTACGTAGTTGGCTGCCTCTTCCTAATGTAATATTTAGCTATTCCTTCTTACGCCATTTATTTTTTCTGATGAGCCACCGGATTAACACCTATAAGAATATATGCGTAAATGATATGTCCCATTCTGATCATGCGTCTTAGGCCTTCAACAACTCATAAATAAGTGAGTAGATAATATCGCAATGACAATCGCTATTATGGTACCCGGGCCCGTGAAGGTGGGTTGATGGGGAGGAGCGTGCTGGAAACAATAGCGAATCACCAAGGCGGTGACGCGAGCCTCTTTTTCTACTGTTACCTCAGTGTACTTAATGTGCCGCTGCCCTTTGCAAGAACCGCGGCGGGATTACCGTTGTAGAAGGAGAAAGAGAACCGACACCTCTACTGTTCCATGGTAGTCGCAGATAGCAATGCACAATAAAACTCTCTGAAAGAGGACGATGATCATCATCTCATTCACCTCATCATCTGCATGAGGAGCAGTAAGTACAACACCATCGGCGGGACCCCACCAATAACCCACATCACCGTCCCAACCCCAGAACGTACGCATCAAACACCCATTATTTCGGACTAAAATTCTCAGACGCTCAAGTTCCCTCAAGCTCACTCACGTACGCCCAAACCACCCAGAAAAACCACCTATCTTTCACCTACTCACCTGCCATCTCTTCACCTACCCACCTCACATCTATGTCACCAGTCCCACCGCCTATCTTATTGTTGTAATTTTTCTTTTTTTTTTTAAAGAGAGAAAAGGAAAAGAAGAGGGAAGTGAGGAGAGAGAGAGGAGGAAAGTAAGAAAAAAATAGAATAAAGTTCACACGTCAGAATGACAAAAGTAGACATCAAAATAATAAAAATAGGTGTCAAAAGACCAACAATGGGCGCCAATGACACCCGATGAATGATTAAACGGGGCCCAAAAATAAATATTTGACACCCAAACAAGATAATGACGTCCAAAAATAGATGTTTAACACCCAAAACAAGATAATGGCACACAAGACTCAATGAACATGGATAATTGTACCCACAAATGGATATTTGACACCCAAAATAAGATTACGGCACCCAAAAATGGATGTTTGACGCCCAAAATAAGATAATGGCACTCAGAACTCAATGAGCATGGATAATAGCGCCCAAAAATAGATATTTGACACCCAAAATAAGATAATGGCACCCAAAATTTATGTTTGACACCCAAAACAAGATAATGGCACCCAGAACTGAATGAACATGGATAATTGCACCTAAAAATGGATATTTGACACCCAAAATAAGATAATGGCACCTAAAAATGGATGTTTGATGCCTAAAATAAGATAATGGCACCCAGAACTCAATGAACATGAATAACTGCACCCAAAAATTGATATTTGACACCCAAAATAAGATAATGGCACCCAATGGATGGATAACTACGCCCAAAAATAAAAATTTGACACCCAAAATAAGATAATGGCGCTAAAAAATAGATGTATGATGCCTAAAATAAGATAATGACACCCAAAACTCAATGAACATAGATAACTACGCCAAAAAATGGATACTTGACACCTAAAATAATATAATGGCGCCCAAAAATAGATGTTTGACAACCAAAACAAGATAATGCCACCCAGAACTCAATGAACATGGCTAAATGTGCCCAACTCTATATACTACTTTTTTATTTTTCTCTAAAAAATATATCAATATTGGTCTTGTTGGCTTGTATTTTTTATAACGAATCCAATAGTTTTTATTTCGTCAAAAAATTCCACACGGTTCAAAAGTTATATGTAAAACAAATTTATTTCTCCATTACATAACATTCAACCAACCACCTCACCCAATAAATATCTCTCCACGTCACTCTGAAATTACCCTAAAATGTCACTGTCACCTCACCACCTTCCCAGCTTGCCAATATCACCTTCAAAAAGGTAAAACTTCTCATTTTTTTTCAAAACCATTGTTAGGCTTGAGCGTAACCTACGCGTGAGTTGTATTGTGCGTGACCGAATAATTTTCCCATTGTTTCACCCAACTCTGACTCTGTAGGTTTTTTTTTTTGTAAAGGGGGGGAGGGGGTCCTAGCTAGCGCTACCGCCATGCAATATTGTGGTCCACACTGTTTAGCTACCTTCCATACGTACGATTTGTCCCCTCATCTGATAATCTCTCTAGCTCGCTTTCTTGTGCGTCAGATCACCTCACATTGCTAGGTTGCAGCTGACTTGCTGACTTGTGTACATATCATGGGGTCATATTTCACCTCATCTTGCTAGGTTGCAGCTGCCTTTCTAACTTGTGTAAATATCATGGGGTCATAAATATGATGCTTACCACTATCTACTTAAGCTTAGCTTGGCAAAGTGGTGGCAATTGTCCGGGCAGCATTCAAATATTAATGTCAGGCAAGGGCGGTCAGTTTACAATTGCTGTTATCAAATGTCAGGTTGACCACCGTTGGTTGTTTGTACTATTTTCACATTTAACGCAGCGATGGGCAGTGTTTGCAGGTGGCATTTTTTCACCGTAAAAAATCACACGGTGGTCCACCTCACCGTATCGGAGCGGTGGTTGACCAAACGCTTGCCAAACGCTACATTACTCCTACCACAAGTGTTGAGTGAAATAGGGTTTTCAACACATGCTGAGAGAAGATCCCAGTCGTTCAGCCCCCAAACCCCCTTGGAGATCCGTGTGCAAGCACTATGCATACGGATCTCCAGGGAGATTTTTGGGTTAAACTCGGTTGTGATCTTTTCAGCATGTGTTGAAATATCTCTTTCAACACCGGATTTTGGTTGGTCCTGCCTGGGTAGAGAGACTTGAAGAGTAAATATATCCTCACGCTCACACGTCAATATGTGTGTTTGACGCGCACAGGAAATCGCTCTGCTCAACCCCTATGCACCTATTGTCCCCTCCTGCCACCAACCACTCCTCTACTTCCTACACCATTTCCCCTACTAACCCCCCCCCCTCTCTCATTGTCCCTGTCTTTCACACAGACCTACCACTCCACTTCCACACCCCTCTCTGTCACACAGATGTCACCTCTCTCTCTCTTAGACTTGTCACCTCTCTCTCTCACGCATAGAGACATGTCATCTCTTATTGGGCTAATGCGCCCAATTATAGTGTTAATGCACTCAATCAAGGTCCTAATGCACCCAATTGTGGTGGTAATGCACCCAGTTCTAAGTGTATGCACATAATAGAAAACAACCACAAATCGTAACATAATATGTCAAATATTAGTAGTAAAATACCCAATAGTGATACTAATGTGCCCAATTATGGTGCTAATGTGACCAATTCTTAAGGTACATGCATAATAGAAAATTAACAAAAATCATAACATAATGTACCTAATATTTATAGTGAAAAGCCCAATAATGGTATTAATGTGCCTAATTATGAAGCTAATTCGTCAAGTTCTTAGGATATGTGCATAAAATCAAATTAGAACAAATTTTAATATAATGTCCAATATTTGTAGTTAAATGCCCAATTATAGTGTTAACACACCAAATTATGATGCCACTACCCCCAGTTCTCAGGGTATGTGTAAAATAATAAATTATTATGAATCTTAATATAATGTGCCCTATATTTATAGTAAAGTTCCCAATTATGATGCTAATAGGCCCAAATTGACATGTAATGCACCCAATTTGACATGTATCACGCCCACAATCAAGCAAATGCACTTAGTTTGAACTTATGCACCCACGTCAGACTTGAATGCACCTAGTTAGTACTATATTGCACCTATTTGTCAGTGCACCACCATCATCATCATCATCATTGACAACAACATCATCATCAACATTATCATTGTCATGGTCGTCATTGTCATGATCGTGATCATGATCATCATCTTCTTCTTCTTCTTCTTCATCATCATCATCTTCTTCTTATTCTTCTTCTTCTTCTTCTTCTTCTTCTTTTTCTTCTTCTTCTTCTTCTTCTTCTTCTTCTTCTTATTCATCATCATCATCATCATCTTCATCATCATCATCATCATCACCATCATCATCATCATCATCTTCTTCTTCTTCTTCATCTTCATCTTCTTCTTCTTCTTCCTCTTCTTCTTCTTCTTCTTGATTGTTTCTAGTTTGACATGTTTGCGCCAACAATCAATCCAATGTGCCCAGTTTGGACTTGAATGTGCTCAATTCAGCCTTGAGCCAAGTTTGAACTTGTATGCGTACAGTTTAGACATGATAGTGCCTAGTTGGTGTTGTGTCAATGCACCTACGTTTGGTTAGAATACACCCTGTTCTCACGTAGTGCACCCAATTTGTAGTGGAACACCCCTAATATGTAATATAGTGTGCCTAGTTCATGTTATAATGAACATCATCATCATCATCATCATCATCATCATTATAATCATCATCATCATCATTGTCATATCATCAGCATCATCATAGTGCGAACATTAACTTTATGCACCATATTACTTCTCCCAAAATTTATAGATATTAGTGTGATTGGATTGTACTTTTTATAAAAAAACATAATAATTTTTATTTTGTCAAAAAATACAGTTAGATTGAAAGTTATATTTGACAAAAAATTCCCTCTCCTCCTTTTTCTCTTTTCTCTCCTACTTCCCCTACCACACATTTAATGTGTCAAACACCCCATCCTAGCCTGCAATAGCAGCAGTCTACCAGAACCATTTTATCGGGTCTCGCTAAGCCAAAACCGCCCCTCATGATAATGATGATGATCATCATCATGGTCATAATCATCATCATCATCATCACCATCATCAACAGCATCATCATATTCTTCTTTATCTTCTTCTTCCTTTTCTTCTTGTTCTTGATTGCACCCAGTTTGACATGTATTGCGCTCAGTTTTACATGTACGTGTCAACAATCAATCCAATCCACTCACTTGAATGTGCCTGGTTCAGCCTTGAGCCCTGTTTGGATTTGAATGTGTCTAATTTGGACTTTATGCGTCCAGTTCAGACATGATTGTGACTAGTCAGTGATGTATCAATGCACCTACTTTTGGTTACAATACACCCAATTTTGCATGTAGTGCACCCAATTTGTGGTGTAATGCGGCTAATTTGTAATGTTATGTTTCTAGTTCATGGTGCAATGAACATCTTCTTCTTCTTCATCCTCATCATTATCATTGTGATATCATCACATCATCATAACATACACATAAATTTTGTGCACCATATTATTTTTCTCAAAATTTATTGATATTAGTCTGGTTAGATAATATTTTTTGTAACAAATCTAATAGTTTATATTTCGTCAAAAAATACACTACAGATTGAAATTTATATATGTACAAATTCCTCTATCCTCATTTTTCACTTTTCTCTCTTTACTTCCTTCCCCTGCAATATATTTAATGCGTCAACCACCCCCATCCTAGTTTGCAGTAGCCTACACTTTGTCAAAATTGTTTACTCGGGTCTCACTAAGCCAAAATCACCCCTTTCGGTTTTCGCCTGCCAAAACCGCCCCCAGGTGTGCTTGAAATGTACGTCAAGGGACAATGTATGTGAGGCACTGATTTTCAAAGACTGAAAATGTGATGCCATGGTAACTAGCTAGTTTCCTTTAGTTTGTCTATTTTGCTATAAGCTTAGTGGCATAATATAGTGGGTGGGAGGGGAACCATCCATTTTGTCTCCCTTAGCTTGCATATTAGTCATATGATACTTAATAACATGAACATCGATCAAATTTGATTTCAATAGGTTTTCATATAGGTTATGCTATGTGGATACAAAACAAAATACAAAGCTACACACATTTTGTCATTGAACATTATCATCATCTAAGCTTCAAATCCAACCATATTGAGTTGGCTACATATACCTTTTTTCACAATTATCTCTATCACAAGTTTTCTTTTAAAGGTTGAGGTTCAATTTATCCTACCTCATGGGCATCTCAAAAGTACATCACTATGAAAGTATCATGACTTTCACTTTAAAAGAAAACAAAAAGGTGTCCCCCTTCTTGTACATCACCTATATATTGTGCACCCTTTAAAGATGTGTGGAACTCCTCTAGCCTCAAGACTTACTTCCCATCTAATATGGATACATAGTTGGATACCTCTTCCTGAAATAATATTTAGCTACTCCTTCTTATGCCATTTATTTATCTGATGTGCCACCAGATTAACAGCTATAGGAATATATGTGTAAATGATATGACCCATTTTGATCATGCGCCTTAGGCCTTCAACAACTCATAAAGCTTTCCAAAGTACTAGTGATCTATTGGGAATCACCTCCTAGATATCTCTACGATCCCACTCCACAAAATCCACCCTCCAACCTTCCTCCCTACAACATTCCAACCCCATGATAGTTCCTTCCACCAATGCTTCCATGGCATTGTCATTCTCCAACCACAATGAAAAGAAAATCCTTACTTTTTACTCCCCATTGTATAAATCTCCTCTCACTTGGTACCATCTTTTCTCCTGATTTCTCCTTCCCCTAGTAACACTTACATTAAACTTACAAAGGTGGTCATTCAGCTTTATCAACCTGCATAAGAAGGTTGTGTGTCTCCTCAAACAATACATAAAAAGGCCTATATCATCGATTCTCTATCACTCACATTCATACATTTCATGGTCAAACACACACTCATTCACCGCTCTCTTGAGGATCTTAATAGCTTCATTCCACATATGTGTAGGTGTGTATTTCTTGCCATTAAATCTTCTTGCACAGTGTGCCAACAAAATTCAACAAATGATCTAAAGTAGTGACCCACAGATCCACCTGTTAAGTGATTTGTATGAGGCTTCTTATCAGATCCTCAGTAATAGTGATCTAATATTTGTTTGTTGTCCCCTCTTTGTAGGACACCCCATAATCTCCATACCCTTGTCCCATAGAAATTTGGCTATCACTCCATTTAGGAACAAGTGCCTAACAGACTCATTGTTGTGTGTCGAGCCACACTCACATCGGGAACCCAAAGGGATGATTCACTTGGCTATTATCTCGACAACTAGAAGGGCCCCTTCCATACCCTCCTTGTAAGGTTACATGCCCTCATATGTATAAATTTATTCCATATCCATGAACTAATGGTTTCCTACACGTTTGTTCGACGGTGATTTGTTTGGAAGATCGGATAGGAAATATCCCATGCATGCCAGGCTTCCAAATTAGCTCAATCGTGATGTTCCTCCTGCATCTTAATGTTTTCTCTTTTAGTGAAAGTAATTCCTTCATCTATCAAGTATTTTGATAGAACTGTGAACTCCCAACCACCGTTGACCTTCATGAAGTCCTTCACATGCATTCTAATATCAAGAAAAACATCATCTTTTATGAAGGCTCAAAGGTCTAAGTCTGTCCATAATTGGATCCAAAAGAGATCTTGGCTATTATGGATGATCCATCTAGTTTTCTCCATTAACAAAGGAAAGCACGACCATATTTTTTCCACCTTGTGTAGGAAAAATATGGATTCTTCAAGAAAGGGGGATGACATGTGTTGTCTCCAAGTTGTGCTTCATTGTTTTTAGGACAGAAGAAAATGGTCCATACATTGTCCTCCTTCATAACAAGCCATGCACTCTTCATATTAGCATCTTCCTGTAAGCTATGAAGTCGACATAAGCCTATTCCCCATTGTTTCACAAGAATGTCTAGTTTGAGCCACGCCATCAATGTCCTCTTGTGGTCTCCCTTATGTGAATGTCAAAAGAAGGTAGAGAACATCATCTCAATCTGGTCGAAGACTCTCTTTGGTTCTTACAAGGACATTAAAATGTGGACTGTCATGGAATCAAGGACATGTTAGATGATTGTATGCCTACCTACATAAGAGAGGAGCTTGCATTTCCAAGTGATGGTCCGTTGCTCGATTTTTTCTAAGAGAAATTTAAAGTGAGCTACCTTATATATCCCTAGAACTGGAGGACACCAGGGTATTCTATCATGGTTGTCTGGTATCTAAAACCCAATCTCCTCTCCAATGTGTAATTATCAAGCTTGCTCTCACCATTTATATCCAAGAAGAAAGACTTGTGGGAGCTAATTCTCTAACTCGAGCAACTTTCATATTCCCAAAAAATCTGCATCAATCTATTGATGAATTCCACCTCATCATTGATAAATAAGATTGCATCGTTGGTGTACAACAATTGTGATGGGGGTGTTTTCGGTCCCCTGGTGACAAAGTGGTGTATTTTCCTTTGGATGTTGCAATACTAACAACTCTACTGAGCAATTCCTCCATCAAAATGAACAACAAAAGTGAGTGAGGGCCTTCCTTTAAACCCCTTCCTACTTGAAAAAAATTGTACTTCTTTCCATCGATCTTAATCGACATCCAAGTCCCTCAAAAGCAATGGAGGCAAATCTATATAAAATGTTGATCAAACCTAAATCTCTCCAAGAAAACTTCCATAAATCTCAAATCTACATAGTTGTGTGATTTGACCATATCAATTTTGATCATCAAATTTCTTTCATCATGCCCCAATTGTAGGTCATGAAGAATCTCCTTTGCCCTATAACGAAGGCTGATTGCTCCATTGATATGAGCCTCGAAAGGAGGTAAGACAACATGTTGATAAGAAACTTGTTTAAGATGCAGACGTGAGATGTTCTCAATTCTTATTAGCCTAAAGTGTTGAGCGATATCATAAGGCTCATCATTCTTTTGTATAAGCATCATCGTACAATAGATTATGTTGCAATGCAATGGTCTACTCTTAAAGAAAAGCTTTTCCAACTCCATAAGGTCTGCATGTATAACCTCCCATGCTAGCACATTGAAACACCCAATGAATTCATCTGGTCTCGATGCATGATTAGGGTCCAAGGACCTGACTGCCTCATAGAGTTCCTCTAATGTTGTTGGGGTCATGAGCATTTGGTTCTCACTCTATGATACTATTTGTAGTATGGAGATAATGAAGCTAAAACCCTTGTAGTGAGGCAATCAATCATCTCATGAAGATAATAAAGAAAATATCTCACAACCTCTATCTTAGCAACATCATCACCCTCCTCCAATCCCCCATCCTCCTTGAAAACCCTTCTAATCGCGTCCCTCTTCTTCCTACTCATCAGATAAGAATTATATAATTTGGTATTCTGGTCTCCATCCCTCCACCATTTCACACTAGCTTCCATATACAAAATAACTCCTCCATCACTAGAGCTAGATGGAGATCCTTCTCTGCTTATTTGACCTCTCTAAGTGTCTTCTCGATGTGTGCACAAATTGTCACCATTTTGATTGCTTAATTTGGTTGGTTTCATTTCCAATTGCTCTTTTTTTTGTAAAGAAAGTCAGGAGGCTATCTTATTCATCCCGCCCTCCTCTTGCGAGCTTCATTAAAACTAAAATTACATTCACTAATCAATGCATTAACTAGAAACAAGGTAGTACTATTACCCTTACAAATATCCCTAGCTAATTGGGGTTGGATTTCAATAGGGGGGATGGCGTACCATTCTTGCCCAACTCGGTTGTGATGGAGTTTAGCAAGTGTATCCTCCACCACATTGGCTTACCTAGGAATGTATCTCACATGCCAGCCTGCTCTCTTCAAATGTTGAATCTGCGTGATAGCCTTGGCATGTTTGGGAAAATCCTGAACAGTACCGTTCGCCACATTCACTGCAACCTTAGAGTCAGACTCAATGATCGCCTCTGTTATGTCATTCATATCCACGACTTCCATTGCAAGGGTGATCCCCGCTAACTCTGCCTCTTCCACCTCCAACGGTTGCAGGTCAGTAGAGATTCCACCCAACCACTTTCTTGCAGAATTTCTGATGCTTACTGCCCTGCTCGCATGAGGTTTCTTCACTGCAGCATCACTATTGAGCTTGAGAACCCCGGGTGGAGGTTTTTCCCATTGTGCTTGCTGTTTCTGCTCCTTCACTTCTTCCTCCTTGTTGAAAGCCTCCATTTGGTACTTGATATCCCTTTTGATGGATAGGATCTGTTGTGGCATAGGGGGAGTTCTTCCATTGAAAATATGTTTGTTTCTACATTGCCATAAGTGCCTGCACGTTGTGAAGAAGGTGACTTGGTGCTCGTGGCTGTAGTTAAGTTGGCCCGATATCCACTCTTTGGTGCAGGAGTAGTGGAAAAAAACACTGTCAATCTTCTCAGGTTGTAATCATCTCCACACCTCATCCACTTGTCTACAATCCCGCAGTGCGTGGATGAGTGTCTCATCACCCGACCCGCATCTGGGGCAGGTTGTGCTGCTTGTCATTCTTCTCTTTACTCATTCCAATTGCTCTTAATTGTATATCTTTTAATACATATCTCACCAAATTAGTGTCAATCATGTGCCCATCATTTCTTATATTTTTTCATGTATTTTACATATTTTAATTATAATAGTTATTTGGTTTGATTCATTGCTTATTTTATTGTAATTAATTAATATTTACTAGAGTAAAGTTGATACTACCAACATGCAACTCTGTAGTACTGACATGGTATCGAACTACAAAATATATTATTATTTCATATCAGAAAGGAAAAGGATTTTCACTATAATGAACTCAGTGGTACCAACTTCCAAGTTGGTAGTACCGATACAGGCACTGACGACCTTAATTGCGTGTGTTAAATCCAACACATATTATTATAAAAAAATAATATTTTGGTTTCTAAACCTAAACATGTGCGGAAGCTATAAAAGACACCATTAGAAGTAGAATTTTGATATCTATCAGAGAGGGATGACATGAACGATGAAAAGGGAGAAAAAAGTGGAGGAACCCTACCTGGCGGACTTCAAAGATGTTTTGGCGGTGGAAACGACGACGGAATGACTCTGTCTCCTACAGATATCCTCCTTAACTCTTTCTCCTATTTCCAGTATCTCAAAATCCATGTTTTGCATATTTTTGATCTACTGTGATACCATGTCTCACATATTTAGCTAAATCCCTTAATTCCATGGGATCCATGAGTAGCCCGGATATGCATTGTAATTGACTGTTAGGCATTAATATCACTTTTATCCCTATTTTCTGGATATAAATCTATGAAATCATCTTTTTCTATTTATGTTTGATCATCATAAGTGGATTATCAGATCCTTAATCATTTTGGGAGAGAGTTTAAGGGTTGTAAAAGCAAAGATTTACCTATTTACTGTGCCCTTTGGGAGTGTAATCTGGAGTAGAACCCAGAGAGTAATCGTAATGCATCTAACTAATCAACCAATTACTATGGAAATGGGATTGACATTAGATTAGGTAGTGAATTACAATGTGGGAACATGTAATTCTAGCTATAGGCTCTTTATTTAGGGATAGGGGTAATCGATATTAGTGTGTGGAGTTAATTGCATGTGTTATTCGTGGTGAAACCATTGTCTTGAGCAATTTGTCCAACTCTGAGTAACTCAATTTAAGTATGTTTTGTTTCTACATTATTTTTTGTTAAATCGAACCAACTCAATTATTTATATCGACCTAGTGGATCAATCCTAATTTGTAGTTGTCTTTAACGTCATAACTCTATGTGTTCGATAACTCAGGACTCATAATCTCTTATTACTTCGACACGTACACTTGTGTATTACACGCACGTTATTTGTGTGTCAAATTTTTGGCTCCTTTTCCAGGGAGTTGCCACGGTTAACACTAAAAAAAGTTAGGATTAGCCACTCTAGGCCATATTTTTCTTTTAAAATTCCATTGCTAAATCTTTTTGTCACAAATCCATTGATCTATCTTGTTGGAAAATTCACTGCTTTATCATTTTCATCTCAATTGTTGAGTACCTTTAATTTTTAATTTTTTTTTCTTGTGTAGGTACTTGAGCTCCATGGAGGCATGGGGAATGAGAGAATTGATGTTTGAGTTGATTGCACAAATGAAGACCTTGACAGTGCAGTTGGGGACCTTAAATCTCAATAGAACCCCAATTTATGAAGATTGTAGGTGTTCAAGGAAGCAGGTTAATCACAAGCATGATTATCAATCATGGGGAGTTGATTCCTATTATTCATGTAGGGGTCTAGATTGTGATTCACATCAATATGAGTAGCCACAACAACTTTACAATGATGAGGACCTAGGCTAGAAAGATTATCTAGGATAGAGGACATTTGTGCTATAGTCGTTGCCAAAAATGAAGCATATTTGGACCAATCACAGAGGGAGCTGCAAAACTAGGGAGAACACATCGGAAGTTTATAGACTCAATTGCCACAAATGTTTACAGATGTACTAGAGTTGAAGAAGATTGAACAACAAAATTTTGTGGGGAACATTGAGCCATCCCACCATCATCATTAAGTAAAATGTGTTTCTATTTCCAATAAGAAGGAGCATGCCATTGAGGAGACATCAGATCCACACATTCCACAACCTGAGTGTCTTTATGTGCCAAAAGTTCCTTTTCCCAATAGCTTCTATGGAAGACCAGGGGGCTTAGGAACACTTGTGAAGTATGCAAAAGTGAGTGCTCCAACAAATGCAACAAATTTGAGGAGCGGCAAAGAAATTTCATCCACACATGACTTGCAAGAGGATGGAGTGAAAAACTCCACCATCACCATGTCTACTTCCCCAGTTCCAGAAAAGGTTCCAATGTAGCAATCACATGTGAAGGTTCTACTCTATAGTGGAACAGTCACATTCAACAAGAAGGCACCTATAGGAGAGAAGGTCCATCCACATGTCAATCAAACCATTTCAGATGTGCCAAAGTCTATTCCAGAGGGTGATATAAATTCAAGCTTATGGGAGGAGATCCCTAAGGTTCTATGCATTCCTCAACATAAGCAAACAAAGCAGCCAAAGGCTCTAGTTCTGAATAATCTAAATTCAGGAATGAAGGAAAAATTCCATAAGTTTTGTGGTTACCTATCTTTAGGAGTTGATGATTACAAGATGGATTTCAGATTGTCAAGATATTCACCACCTTTTCATGATAACCCAGGCTAGAGGTAAGCATCATGTCAAGCCTAAGACATAAAACAAGGGTTCTTTGTGGGAGGCAACCCACCAGTTAGGATTCTTACATTATGTTTTTTTATAATGTTTTATTATTTTGTTAGGATTATATCATCTTATTTTATAGTTTTGTGATATCTAGTCTTGACTCAAGTAAAAAAGGAACCTTGATATGTGTATTCAGTTTGTAGGGATGCACTGAGTTGGTACCACCGACACTCTATCGGTGGCACCGAGTCAGTCATTTTTACATGAAAACTCTGACATCATCTTGATACCACCGACTTCACTATCGGTAGTACCAAGTTCTCATCAGTGACATCTCACAAGCTGAGAAATCATCGACACTTCACCAATCTCGAGTGCTTATTGGAGGACATGTCTTCATGTGGATCCCATCCACTCGTCTTTTGCCCTGAATCTCACCTCACATATCAGTACAGTCATTCCATTTGTCTTCCTTTGCTTTTGACATTGGGGACAATGTCATATTCAAGCTTAGGGGGTGGAATGGAACGGTGCTTCTATCTTTACCTCTTGCATCTTCTCTTTTTATCATACATCTACATGTTTTTTTTCAAAAAAAATAGATTTTTCATATAGTTTTTAGGGTCCACTTCTATCTAGTGTAATTTTGGACAAAATATAAAATTTTATTTAGGATTACCCATTTCTTGATGATGTGGTAGCAATTCTGAAAATTGTTGAAAACTGAATGTGCTCTTATGCTTTGCTTTTTAAGCTAAATTTGTTATGTTTAAGAGTACATAACTGGAGGAATTGTTTGGATTATTCAGCTTGAGGACATACTGAATGAATGAAAAATCTAACTCAACCCTATGGCTTGTGTTATGATGATGATGTTTGAGTCCAAACCAACCAAATAGTAGCATGATATTTAATGTGAATTCTAGAAATAAACTCTAAGGCTACCCTGTTACACAAGTTGATAGAAGGACATATCATGGTTGGGAAAGACATTGTCTCTTAGTCATGTGATCTCATCCACCTTCCATTCATCTTCATTCACCACCATAGGATGATCAAGTTTAATCCAAGTTATTTTCCTCTTGTATGCAATACATGGCATGATAGGAAGCATATAGTTAGTTCATTTTATTATGCATTAGAAAAGGAAAAAACATATAAACTCTTTTGAGCATTTGTAGTTTGCACAACAAAATTGCATATAGTTGCATTTGCATTGCATATTTCATAAGGTGTTACATATTTGTTATCTTCTACGATCTTCTCTCATGAAAGAGTGTCAAAAAAAAGTTGTATCTCCTTACTCCTTCTCCAAATAAAAAAAAAGTAAAAAAGCCCAAGCATGAACTACTTATCTTGGTAAAATAAAATGGAAGAAAAAAAGGGTTATTGACAAAGAAAAAAAGAAGAGAAAAGGAGGAAAAGGATTTTTAAGTTCAATGACATATTCTCTCTAAGCAACAAAGAAGGGGATTGTGGATTTTTTTTGAAAACACCTTTCCACCTATACCCATCATTAGAATGAGACATCCATTGCATGCATCTTTCCACCAAATTAAAAATAGTCATTACAAGTCATACATTTACATTTTATCCGTCATATAGGTGCATCGTATTTTTAGTTCTTACATAAATAAGTTGGATAATTCTTGTGAATTTTATTTTCACTGTCACCCATCTTTTCCACCCATTGTCTGCAAGGTAGGCTACCATCATAATTATTCCCCTCATCCATGTTTATTTGGGGATCTTCTTCCAAGTGGTTTCTTTAGGTAGATCAGAGCAATGTAGATAGGGAGATCACATGGTGCATCAAGCATGTGTCCTACTGGCCATGATATTAATTGCTTCTTATTGATAGTGTTTTTCATTGATCTTATTGTGGACATCTATTATGAACATTATTGATCGCTTTAAAGTAGTTACTTGTTCAGTGGTTGGCAAGGACCGGTTTGGGACCAATTAGTGGAGGGTGGTTAGATAAAGTAATTCAAAGTTACTAGTCTTCTTACTTACTTTTTCAAACAAATCCAAGAGTAGTGTTTCACAAGGACGAGAAATATTCAAGCTTAGGGGTGAATCCATGGGCTTCTCTTCAAAATAGGCATTCAATAGTTTCACCCTTTCATTTCGTATGAATTAAAACATGTAAGGTTGTGTGATGTTCTCAACCTTTTATTTTGGGGTTTGTTCAATTTGATATAGTTGGATATATCTTTTTTATAGTTGTGTGATTCACAATGTAAATTACATAGTCAGTCGTACTTTGCCATCCAACTATACATAGTCACTTTTACTTTGTCATTTAACTACACTTTACCAAACAAGAAACAAATAGATCATCAGCTTAAGCTTTATACAAAAACTAGGAGTTTTCTTTCATCGGGTCTCCCAAAGAGGAAAAGCAAACATGACACTTCCTTAATGTTGGGTATAATTCCCTAAAGTTTAAGATAGAGTTTGAGTTTTGAAAGGGAAAAGGTTACATAGGGATGAAAGTCACCAGCTCCTATACACAGTTTTGAAAAGGGCCCCAATTAGCTACTTATTATACACCATTTTCATGGTGTATCTGTTCCCTATACATGTTGATATACTAACCTGGTTTTCACATACATATTGTATTAGTGATATGGTTGTTTATTTTTTTGGAAGTATTATATTTCATATGGATGTTCTCCACGTTTTCTATTTTCCATTTAATATAACATTGTTTTTCAACAAGATTCAATTACTAATAGATAGTATGTTACACGTCTAACTTTTGGGTACTTCCTTAGGATATATGGTAGGAATTTTAGATTCTTTTGGTTTATAATTTCAGATCTTTATTTTATTTTGCGGAGGGTTTCAATAGTTCCACAACAAACTTGATGTAGGACTTTTAGGGCTTGTTTAGTGGGAGGGGGATGATGTGGAATGGAAGGAGGGAAAAATATTTAGGTTGTTTGGTTAGACCTAGTGACAGGGAGAGGAGAAAAAGGGAGGAGAATGGAGGGGAATGGAGCACAAAAATTTATTTGTATTTTTAGTCATTTTCCTTTCTCACCAATTTTAAGTAGAGATAAGGGGAAGGGAAAGACTTGGAAAAAAATATAGAGAAAAGTTGGAGAGAAGTATGCAAGTTTTTCGGGAAAACTAAAAATGTAAAAGGTAACTAGTAAAATATTTGGCACATAACTTGGAAACTTGAAAATTTTAGAAATAAATGGTAGGTAGCTAAAAAAATTGAAATCAATTAAATAACATTCATGAAAAATGAAGAAAAATAGATAATTGAAAAAAAGTGAAGAAAACTTGTAAAGGAACATTCAATTATGCATGGAAAGTTGATGGACTAGGTAAGGATTATGTAAAAAATACATGTATGTGAAAAAAAAAGTCCATCCTTTTTACATCATGGTTGCTCTACTTCACTTCAATCTATATAAACAATATTGAAGAAAAAAAGTTGTAATTAACTTGTTGAGGAGTATCGAAATTCAAAGGGAAAGCAATAAACTTATAAAGAAAGTGGAATACAATTTAGCACACAAATAGCTCAAAAAATACAAAAAAAATCGTCAGAAAAAAAATTTAATAAGAATCTTGAGAAATATAGCATTTAAACCACATGTGGCTATAGAAAAAGTTAAATAATTGGTGAAAACGTTGATGAAACCTTGAGTTCAAATTTATTTGTAATTTCTATTTACTTATATCTATGAAGTAGATCAATTTCTTATGAATATTATGTCTAGTAGAAAAAATAAAATCTTTTTATATTTACGTTGTTTCTTGTGATATGTTTCCCTAACCCTCCCATCCCCATGCTAACTAAACACATTATAATAAGTGCCTCCTCCCTTATCTTCCCCTCCCTTCTCCTCTCATCTCCTCCCTTCCCTTCTCCTCCCTTACCTTCTTCTCCCTCTCATTTACTATGTGTCAAACATAATTAGAATTGTTTTCATATAAACCTTCTTCTACTACTCCAACAAGTTATGAACCCACAATTCCTTGAATGTATATTCTAAAATACATTGTACCCCCAATATTATTAAAATAATTAAAAACTTTAATGTATGCAATGTCATTTTCCTTTCATACTAGAAAAATATTATGTATCATTGTATTTCCTCGGGGAATATCAATTCTATTTATTTTATGTATAAATACCACATACAACACCTAAAGTACCTAATGCAATGAAAAAGTAGCTCATATCATAGTAACATTACTCAAATGAATAAATAAGTACCCCATACATCTAAATCAGGTTTATGGAACCTTTTTTGGAGTGAAGATAATAGGTTTTAGATAAGGAAGCCATGAATGATTATCATGACTAGTTTGATATATGAATCTTAGTACAAAAATATAGAGTGTTATACCATCATATACAAATAGTGAAATCAAAGTTTTGTAATCTTTCAACATTTGGCTAATTATATTATCATAGTATATATAACCAAACACTTGTAAATATTACCCATCACATTAATAGTGCAATGCATTGGCTATAGTCTTACTTTCAAATGAGATGTTATATCCTAAAGTACCTATTTCTCAGCCAACATTACTTGAGATATAGAATTGGGTACTCAAAGCACCTAAGAAAGTATCAAACACTTTGAGGTGCCACATTACATGTTAGTATATAATATTATCTTACTCTTTGAATATGCAATGAATATACCCAAATGATAGCAACATTATATACCAATATAGATATATGCGATTTTAAAACTTTCATAATCTACAACATTTTATTTTTGTAAATATAACAACACATTCACTTATAACTGGTACCAGCCTTATATGACAAGAGTTCTTGTATAAACCTCACTTGTATATATGAATTACATCTTTATCACATAAAAGTACCTCATTATATATAAGTCTTAATTGCATGGTATAAATAGAATAAAATGTACCCAGAGTATGTGTACAATACTATATAAAATAAAAGTTAATAGTTAGCTACATACCTCCAATGAATGTCGAATCATATGTTTTTTTAAATTTAATGGATTTATGTGTATTCCACAATGCAAATGAATTTTTTACTAGTGAATTAATGGAGTTTTAGTAAAAGTTTTTAATAAAAGGTAGAAATGGTGATAAAAAGGCACATAGTTCAAGTTTAATAAAGTGATAATGATAATAGAAAGAGAATACATGTTTAAAGTTTGTGAAATAATATGTGTTATGATGATCGATGACCAAGGTATCTTTATTTTTGTCAAACTAGTATGATTCTCTATCATTACCAAACTTTAAGTACAATCTTAGATGTGCCCCCATAGATCTAAGTGTCTAGAGAAATCAAGATCCAAGATCCTAGAGTCCATATTAAACCCAATAATACATGGACATAGATACTCCTCATTACAAGAAAAGAAGATAAAAAAACACATGAGATCCATTCAACATAGGTTATGTAAAGTAATCTCAAGGAATCCAATATTCCAACAAGAAATTACAACAAACCAAGCCACTAAAATCACTCACATGATAGTACTCATATCCTTAGAAACCATGAACAACATCCTAGCAAATAAAATGCCAGAGATCTAAGAATAGATCAAATAAAATCTATGATACTTTCAAATTCCAGTACAGAAATCACATCAGCTTCATCTTCTTTAGTCTCTACTTCTTCTTTGTAGGTCTAGGATCATTTTTCACTTTGAACTTCTCCCACAATTCTTGCTCAAAATCAAACAAATTATATATGCCTTCTAGATCATTATAAAACTTCTTCCTTTATTGATAATACAACAATATGCCACATCTTTGCATAACTTGGTTAGAATAACAATAAAAATCACTATTTTGGCTTAATATAAGTTAAACTTCGAGTCCAGATTTAAACCTCCAACATTCACCATTAGAGAAGTATATATGATTCTTCAATAAATGAGCTAATTTCTAGGATTTGGGAATTAGTAGATCCCTTTCTTGTCTCATCACTCACTTTATTATCCATGCCATAAGAATTAACTTCTCTAGTAACTTCCTTACCAAAAGGAATATAAGTTTCCTTGGCTGAATTCACACAGCTGGGGGATGGATAGATGCAAGAATTTTGTTCAACACCACCAGATCAGACTCTAGTCCTATGGACACCTATTTAACTTCTTAAATTGATACCTCCATTTTTTAGAGGCGGGTTCCTTGGCTACTACATTAGCATTCGGCCAAACACTTGATGTTCGATCATTCTTCCATTTGTCAAAATGCACCTAAACTTCATTGCAGTCCTAAACATGATTACTTATTGAAGATATATGGTTATCTAAGGACTTACAACCTAGGAAGATATTAGGATTTGCAATGCACTAAATGTTTAGGACTTTAGGATCACCAACATCAATGATGATAGAAGCAACTCTGGGTAGTAGAGATGAAGCCTTGATCTCTACATAGACCTTAGTATCAGCAAGACACTCAATAGTAAATATTGAATCTTTAAAATCCAATAGCCTTACAATGGTTCTTGCAATCCTCCGCTAATACATCTAGGGTCTAAGGGATGTCTAGATTCTCAATATTGAACCATATGGTCCCAAAGAGAAATATAGGGGAAGAAGTAGAGAGCCTAGTGACCTCTCTTTCCCAAGAACCAATAATCCATCAAAAGTCAAGGTGATACATCAAGAATCATATCCCTCTCCTTATTTTTAGGGAAGCCCTCCTTTTCCTCAATTGTAATCTCAAATTTTTGAGTAGGATGCCATTGCATGTCAATCCACCCTATAATGAGTCTTTGGAATGGCTATGTAGTAGACAACCTCACCGAGATGTGATCATCCTAGGAAGAAGCCTCTCCTTTGGATCCCTAAATCTCTACAAACCAAACTCTCTCAAATTATTGGCTTCACATATGATAGCAAATACATATTTTGCTTCTCACCCCTAGAAAATGAGAAAAATCAAATTAACATCCTCCATATTTGATGTTGGATCTGAGATTTGTGATGAGTTCTTGAAATAGTCTTCCCTTCATGTTTGTGAAGGTGATGGAGAAGAGGATGAACTTCAAGGTCTTTTACTCAGTGGTTCCTCCATTTTAGTAGTAGCTTATATAATAGGGAAAGATTGTTGATCCTCTCTCCTAGCTTATTGTAAAGAATTGGACCCGATAGGGGATCCACTCTTCACTAAATTAAAGAATAAGTTTAACCAATTTCAAGAAGGAAAGGAAGATTTTCATTCATTTCTTAAACGGTATGCATATCACAGCATGGATTTTATAAGTAGCAGAAACAAAACTATTACAAAGTTACAATGTGTATCATTATACAATTGTTCCTAACCATAAAAGGTGACATTATAAAAACTCAAACTAAGTACAACTAAAGACAACAACAGAGAGTAATCTAACCATTCTAAGCTTTATAAGTCCATGTCATGTAAGTGATCTCTTGAGTCATTTTCTTCTAATTTACCTATACTTGGGTGGAAGGGAACATCACCCAGAACATAGGAAACACCATATAGGTCGGAAAAGAGTTGAGTATGTACATATAATGAACACTTTGGGAATTAGATTATGTTAAAAGAGCAAACATAGATGTTACCACAAGAAAGGGGCTATTTGTAGTTAGTTAAGTTCAAAAGAAATATAATAAGAGAAATGAGGTGTGACGACCCGATTACAAATCAAGCCATCACCAGTAAAATCATAGAATTATCATAAACAACAAAATTAACAAAAACCATTAAAAATTAAAACCATTTTGCACATAGGTCCATCTTCTAGAAAACTCTTACACAAAGAACCAAAGCCTCATATACACATGGTTCATATTATACATTCAGTGTTCTGTCTCTTCTCTAGGATATCAAGTATCAGTTGCTTTACTTTAATACACACACAGCAACATAAAAACCTCAAGATAAGAAAACCAAAATCTCAAGGCGTTTGTAAAAACCACTAAGAACTATCTCCCAAGGACCTGAGAGTACAAAGACAACACATAAACTTCTATCTACAACACCCTGATTGACAGCGTACTCAAACTGAGATACTACTGTTGTCCTTGCTGATACGATCCTTCCTCTGCAGTCTGGTTCCTAGTCCCTTGTCCGCGTCCACCTAAAAATTGTGGATCCCACAGGGTGAGACTATTGTCCCAGCGAGAGAAATAACTCTCTGCCAACAATATTATTATCACAGAATATAATATAAAATTGAACTGCATATATTCCATTTATTTAACAAATATATCTTTAAGTGCAAAGCATAGATATTGATAATAGATTTATAAGTCATCTTTTTCTTGAAAAATAATATGAAGAACATGTATAACATATGTCTATTAAGATGTATAAAAGTAATAAGGCATCAACCAATGTTTTCATATTTGATCCTTAAACAAATATACTACATGGATGATTACATGTTCACATTTACAATTATGCCCAGAGGAGATGAGATATACCACTCATACTCTAACTGACCACTAGTAAGTCGAAATAGGTACCATACAAGGTCAATGGCAGAGCCGGCTATCAAGTCCTCTCCTTCCTCGGTCAGTACGAGAACACTTGGGTAACACTTAGGTTTAGCATGACATCTTGTGTCTACTGTAATTAGCTATGCCGGGGTATAGCAGCATCCTCACTATATAGTTACTGCCGTAGCATGTACTCTCTTTGGGATAAGGCCACTTAACTTTCCTGAATTATCACGATGACCACTGAGCAATCCTGTATTGATTTTATTAGGAAGTACACTGAGCAACCTGATGTATTTGGGGAGTCCACTGAGCACCCTAATTTAATTTGGGAGTTCACTGAGCACCCTTATATTATCACATATTCAAAAATATGTATTTTGAGTAAAATCTTGTTTCACCATTCAGCAAATACTGACACTGAATGGATCTATGGTTTGGGAAACTACAAGATAATATTTATCTTTCTTAATTAGGTGCATTACTGTATCTTTTAACATTAACTAAGTTGCAATCAAGAATTATATGAAATGCTACAAAGAAAAGCATAATTGTATTTATCAGATACTTTCATATTTATAGAAGCACATAGATTACTTATAAACTCAACCTCTTGTCATCATCATACTTGGGTATTCAAACCCTTGATTCATCACTGAGTACTATCACCACTTAGCAGATGATCATTACCTCTAGGTCATCAGACCCAGATATTTGTTCACATAGTCCACATAGCCCATTAGATTTGTATCACATAGCCACATAGCTCATTGGGGTTGTATCACATAGCCACATAGATCTTACTTAGACATGCTTATTACTTTAAGATACTTGCATGGTTATTATATCATGTTATCAACAATTTCAGCATATTATCAACCATGAAGTAATAAGGAACACATTCTCCTCAATGAATTAGGGTTATAATCAACCAATTAGGGTTTCCATATTTCATTAGCAACAATTATGCTCTAACTCATACTCCACTCATTTCAGGAGCATTAGTGTATGCTAATTGCATACTTATCTTTCAAGTCTTAGTTTTTCTCTCATCCTCACTAGGATATAAATTACTTAGTTCACATCTTTAAGGTATACAACCTTATCATTATCAAATTGAGTTAAACTCATTGAGTCTCAATATTGCATTAATCATATTCATCACTTAGACAATCTTAATAATTAAGGACGTGCCTACCATATCAAGTAGCATAATTGATAATGTTATTTGATTATATTTGGAAATGCATATATCATCTTAACAAGTATCCATTTTGATCATGTGGTGAAACCACATCCTCATATCAGGTATAGTGTATATCTCTTATCATCATATTGTATAACCATGTTGGTTAGGTATCACTTTACCTTTCTCATCTTAAGTCCACTTCATACTATGTATGGATTAAAACACTACCCTCATATCGGGTATAGGGTTGTATTGGATTCTCATATTATGTACTAGGGTACACCATATCGGGAATCTCATTATGGCTATACCATATCTCATATAAACAATATTATATTGGTTCTTCACCTTAGTTGGTCATGTTCATTCTCAATTAAACTTTCATATTGGTCTCCCATCATATCGGGTTGCCTCTTGGATTTCCATATCGGGATTCATCTTGGGTCATCATATCGTGCACCCTTTTGGATGTCATCTTGGATTTCCATATCGTGTACCTACATAAAGTAGTACCATGTAACCATATTGTGTGTCTATGTTAACCATCATATTGGATTACCTATCCTACTTACCAGATCGAGTTTCACCTCTAGGTATCATATCATTTTCCCTAATGGGTTTACCATATCGGTTAGGTGTATTGGGCACCATTTAGGGTATAGGTATTGGGCACCATATCGGGTATAGGTATTGGGCACCATATCAGGTATAGGTATTGGGCACCATATCGGCTATAGGTATTGGGCACCGTATCGGGTACCCATATTAAGTGATATCTCATGACCATATCGTGTGCCCATTATTGATAAGAACCTTGAACCCAAAACATGACAAAGTGGATGCCAAGTCATTCTTTAACCCGACACAAAGAAAAGGGAGTATATCGAGTTTCAAAGGACAATAACATATCAGGTTCCCATTCCTTACTCTAGGGTCTTACTCATATCGGGCAAAGGTAATACTATACTCTAGTATCATGTTCAAGGTGATAAATAAGAGTCTTCCCTATCATTCATAGAATCCATATTACAAAATGTGACCTACCTTTATATCGGGCAAGTCTCCATGTCAGTTTTCATATCAATTTTTCACAAACCTTCAACCCATATCGGGTTGCAAGGGTCTTTAACCCATATCGGGTATTCAATGATGATGTCATCATCATCAACCTCAAGATCACCATTTAACTCAAAACTATGGATAATAGTCCTAATTACATAGTGTAACTCATGATTATATCAATTGATCAAAGGAAATCCGATTTTGCAAATAATTAACAAATTGAACAATATTGAAGAAAGGATAATAATATTGAAGGTTTTAAGTTATATAATTAACCCACCTCTCAAAGAGCTTCCAAGCTTCATGCTTCAACTACACACATTCCAAGGTTGAATATGATCCTTCTCTAAGCTCCAAGGCTTGATCTCCAAGCTCTTGCACGATATCTCAAATCATTTTGGACGATATCACCTCACTTGGTTGCTTCAACCTACTTTTGCCGATATCTCTTCTTCTTGGCCGATACCAAGCTTCACCTCTCCACTCTCTCCATTATGGACAACACAAAGGAGGGTGTTACATGATATAAGAGGGAAGGGCACTTTTCAAGATCCAAAAATCTTACTTATAAGTGAAGGTCAAGGTATTTATACTTGAGGTTTATAGAAAAGTGTGTCATAGGTGTCATTAGCTTAAGTTGTTTTATGCCACCTAGACATGCAAGGTCGACACATACTCTTGCATGCATGCCACTATTATTTTTCCATGCAAAAAGTATAAAATAAGAGATGAAGATCGTCTCTTGATTTATCTTCTAGGGCAAGTCTCCTTCCACTAACTTATTATAATATTTGTCTCCACCTTTTCCAAGACAAAAGCAAATCAATAATTTATCATTTCCTTGAAGTTCATTTCCCATCATGGGGCAAACTAAAGCTCCACAAACTGGTAGGATGCTCTCCTTATGGCTCTATGGCCGATAGGGACTTTCTTCTAAGTTCACAACTCGATTATGGCTCATGTGCATAACTCTCAACTTATGCATTTTCTTGGTTTCTTCATTATTAAGAGCATTATCACTTCAAAATTCTTTAAACATATTGTATCCTTCTTTCTATCTCCTCTAGATAATACTAGGAAAGAGTAAGAACAATCTAGAGGTGGTAATTTACACATTAAACCTACATTTTGTATATATTGCAATTTGTACTACAATCGATGCACCAAGCACTTAGCATTATTTAGACAAGTTCTCACTTAGGATTTAGGCTTTGCACAAGCCACCACTTAGCATCATATTCTCTTTCATGACATAAAAAACACTTAGAATATATTCAACATGTAACATTTGCAACATAACCTCTCATCTTGGGTAAATTGCACTTTTCACTTAGATTATCATATAATGCACACATTGTTTGCATATAAGCTCAAATTTGAAAATAAACTTCACAAAGGCCTTAATTACTTTTCAAAAGATAAGAACAAGTCTGTAAGAAATTTACTTAAGAAAAACATCTAGGGTTAGGCCATAACCCAGGTCAGGGTGTTACATGATGCATATTAAAATTCAGATTACAAGCATGGATAATAAAGTGTCTTTCCAAATCAAGTAACCACGATTTCAATTTAAAATAGTTAACTTTTTATGCATAACAATGTATAATAAATATACCTAAAATAGGGTCATAACATCATGGGATCATGGCCTAAAGGAAATAAGGTTGGAAACGCACCCTAGGCGGAATACACACACTCTATGTAAGTATGGTTGTACATAAGTAGCACTATACTAGATATTCTAGTCGAACATATACCATACACAAATAGAGTGGAAAGACTACCATTTTAGTCAATTTTACATATACAGAAATTATAGTAGGAGGGATCCAAAGACCCACTATAACAGAGTAATTCCAAATCAACAAATATGAATGTCCAAAACCTGAGTTTCAAGTAGAATTTATATTCAAGAGATGCTTCATTAAATGAATAAGGTCTAAGTCAAATAATGCCCAAAATAAAATAGAGGATGTACATACTTGATATAAACGACTAACCCTATTTCACCACTCAATTGTCTTCAGGGATTGGTAATGAGTGAGCTACAAAGTAGAATAATATTTGTTACTATTTGTCTTGAAATCAAAACTTGTTCAATTTATATTCTTTAGGATTAGGTTTTCCATTTAGGTTTATAATCCCATATTTTTATTATCATTATAGTCTCTTAGATTTCCAGCTAGGTCATACATCACTAATGTTTTATATCTATGTATATGATCATTTTCTACAAACTAGATCCCCAAATGTTATTATTTCTTTAACATAACATAGTTCCATTATGTCAGTAGATTGAACATGTATATTTTAAGATATGTATTAAATAGTAAATTACCCTAATAATGACATCTAGGTTATAATTCCAGCATAACTCAATATATAAGTTGCACAATTAAACTTAGATCTCAAATATGCATAAGAATACAAGTTCATACCAACTGTTTATATGGAAGCATATTATTTGTTAGTCTAAACTAACATGTACCCTATTCTCATCCATTTGAGTGCACATGTTTATAAAAGTACTTTCTTTTATGTGCTTTGTCTCTTTTATATCAGTGAATTCAATCTAGGACAGTTCTAGGTAGATACACTCGTACATCCTTATCGTGTTGTTAATCATCACTAAATATATGTATATGCACATGGTTTTAATGTATAAGAATAATATTTTTGGCACATTGGACATATTAGATAAGTATTAGCTACTTCTAAATCTTGTTATTTCCTATGATGTTTATTAACATGCGTTTAAATAGTCCATTTTTAATTGTCAAATACATATTCAAAGTTCACTTTTAACGTTAGGTTGCTCTTAGTTTGTTTGTTTAATCAATGAAACTACAGTAGGGTAAGTATTAATCATACCTTTTCATGGATCTAGAAATGGCTTCATGTTTTCTACCTTCAAACCAAAGTTGATCCCAAGTGGATGGATTGAGGTTGGAACATATGTAGACCACCTTTGTTTGTAGATCAGACGGGGGAACAGTACTCAATGGCTACATAAGATTGTCAGAAGAGGTGATATTGAGAGAATGTTCTCAGGGCCGACCATTATGTAATGTCAATCTACGTTAGGTTCAACAGTAGGAATGGAGTTACTAGTTTGGTAGGAAAGAGGAAGTTTAGCTTCTACATCTAGGTGGAGAGGCAAGTGGACCATGGTACAAATTCATGTTGGAGTCAAGACAAAAAGTTACAAGGAGATGAGGAGGAGAAGGGGTGGATAGACTTTGGTTGAAGGATTTATTTCTGAGGTTTGGGGGTTTGAGAATAATTGTTGCATGCGAGTTCATCGGGGTGAAGTAGGCTATATTGGAGTCGGTGACACTATTGGTTGTGAGGATGACCATGAGATGGGGAAGGAATATGTCTATTATTTTCTTACTACAAAATGGAGGGACATGTTCTAGTGTGTCAAAGATGGTTGTGGAGTTTGGAAATGGTAGTAGTGAGACTCTAGTGTTTGTTGATCTAATATGAAGGTTCTTATTGCAATAACAAGGTGAGGGGTCTATTTCAGTTTTAGTACCTTGGATCTGAATGGAGTTATGGCATTTTGTGGCCGAAAAGGGAGTCTCTCCTCCGCTAGTGTCTCAATGGTTCGATCAGATGTAAGAGATCATGAGTGGACATTATAGAGAACTTTTTGGTGTTAGGCCAAGGATGTTGATGTGTTGTAGGTTTTTGATGAAGCAAGAAATATGAAGAAGTGTAGGTTGTAGAAGGATGAAGATGATGCTTTCATAGGATGGATCTTGAAGGTGACCATGGATTTAGAGGTGAAGATAGGGTCTTCTTTCATGGACTTGGTGGTTTCTCGAGTCATTGTCGATCACTTTTGTACGTGGTGGAAGATCTTCTGGAACTAGTTGTGCATTACAATGGAGGAGGGAGAGATTGGGGGAGAACAAAAGAAAAGGTTCAAGGGCATTTGTAATGGAGTGGTGGTTGTTTTTTAGCTTAAGGTTTCTATAACTACAAGAAAGAAGAGTGAGGAAGGAACAAATATGGGGGAGTAGAGAATCGGGTAGAGGTGACCACACAATGAGATTTCCAGAGTTGGGAAAGATGTTGTGGAATCTTGTATGATGGCATGATAATCAAGAAGATGGAGTGGAAACCAGGGTTTGCATTACACAACCAATATGTTGAGTGAACATTTGGGAGGTGGAAGTATCCACAAGCTCTGGTCTAGCGAAAGTGGAGGCTTTTTGTCAAGGTCTCGAGCATCAGAACATGCAGTGGCTAGGGTAAGGAAAGGAGGGAGAAGAGGAGGAGGCGGCGCTTCCAGGTGATTTTGGGCTTTGAGTGTTGTATCTTGGCACTATTGGGTGAAGGTTGAAGATAGGTTGGGCAACTAGGGTTTTGGCACTCCAAGAGATTATGGATGGGGGAGAGACGTAGGAGAGGCAAGAGGAGAAGAATAGGAGATAACATGAGCAAAGAAGATGGAGAGAACAACAGAACCCGTCATCTCACTCGGTAGAAGATGCACGACCAGAGAGGGACCGCACAACCAACACATGGAAGGGACACATTATGTAGATTAAATGAAGTTTGATCATTGGACTTAGTTAAACTTGTAAAATGCATGATCTAAATAACATTCTTCTTATAACTTAATTGGAGAAGAAATTAACATTCGATTGACCCAAAAAATTATGGTAGACTTATTGATGTGTGAATACTTCTATTCCAACATTCATTTTACCTTTTGAAGGCATGTGATACTTTATTTATCTTCTTGTATGTTAAGTATGCATATAGTGTGTTTTTTTTTCTCTTGATTAAACATTTATGATGCATTATTGCATATTTTCTAAATTTATTTAGTAATTTAATCCTAGGAAGAATCTAAATTCTTATACTAGGATCAACAACTATTGTTTAATAAAATTTTAGGTCAAACCCTCAGTTCTCATTTATTTAATTATTTTCACCAACACTTCAAATATTAAATATATTTATACATTTGTGCTAATTTGACTCAAATTAATCATTATATATCATGTATAAGGGAAACCAATAGCTAATATCAATTTGATGAAAAGGAATAAAAAAATTGGAGGAATACTTGAAGGCATCTAAAGTTTTATATGTTACACTTATTACAATCTAGGAGGATTTGTTGAAAACATTGAATCATTCAAGTTCTCGTCATTCTCTCTAGCTCTCCCCTAATTAGAAAATTTGTACCCACCTCCAGTTGGACTTCTTCCTCATCCTCTCTCTTTCCCTTGACCTATCTCTTGACCTTAATACCCTTGTGAAGGTATCATTATTATTAGCCAAAGTTTAATATAATAGATTTCACATGACCTCATTAATTGAGTTTTTTTGGGATTCTCCTAAAAAATGGATCTTATATATAGAAGCCAAAACCATCATGATAAAATGACATGGAATAACTAAGTGAAGAGAAGGTCACATACTTTTCATGGATGATTGGATGATGGTCCAGTATCCCCATAACTCTGAATGTCTAATGAATATATATTCATCACAATTTCTACATTTTCATATCAAGTCAAAGAGAGAAGCAGATATCCCTCGATGAAAAGTCCAATAAAATGACTAATTATTGCATCCTCACTGCCTAACTCAGGACGGAGTGGATCATTAAAGTATAGATGGTCAATAAAATGTCTTTAACTTTCACATTCAAACTTAGGGTTGAACAATTCAAATACCCTTGGATGCACAATTAGATTATATACAAATATATATGTATATATATATATTGGTATGGGTCAATTTACCCACTCAAACTTTACTTTCTTTTTAATTTGGTTGATCAGTTTGGGAAAATGTCACAGAAAATCTAGTACATTTTGATATTCCAGCACTTAAATGGCTCTAATTTTGACATCCTATGTCAAAATTTAATGACTCAATTTTTGTTGAAAGTGTAAGTCAATTATCTATGAAATGAGTATATTCACTAACTACTTTTAGTCGAGAGACTCACCCTCTAGTCACCCAAATAATTGGTGGAAAAAGTCTACAACAAACGTCCTACAACCTTAATTTACATCAACTTGAAACCCTACTGTGTGCTATAAAAATATTACAAGGAAATTTAGGGTAGCCATCGTCAACATGTCACTCATCCTAGTTTTACTCTGGAAAACCACAATTAACTATAAATTTCTTAGTGATGAGCACCTCGATAAGGAGGTATGTAGTTTTTAATATCATTGTATTATAGGATCCAAATCCTAGGATATTACAATATATGTCACTTATAATTGTGTCTCCCTGATGAAGGCTCAACTAAATGGTGTTATAATCATTTCAAAACTTCAGTCCTAGTCATACAGCTAACTCCAATCCACATCTATAAATGCAACTATAGCTCCATCAATGTAGATTTTCCACAAAGTAAGACTGGAGTTGCATGCCCATGTCGGCCCCACCTATTCGAGGAGTTCTAGTTTTGATATTGTTTGTAATGTCCAGACTCATATACCAAGGTTCTTGTAGAGTTTTTGTGGAGTGAAAACTATATTCACATAACAACACTAGCTTAGGATGGACACTGTAATGACGCTGTCTCCCGATAACCCCCACTTAAGGGAAACCAAGAGATCAGAGCCGTTATCTAATAACCCGAATCAAAGGTTCGAAAAATAATCAATAATAATTATGAAATTCTACTACTAAACTAAAAACTAGTATAAAATAAAAACTTTACTTACCTTTTAAAATTTGGGATTTCTAAACTTCTATCCATGAAGATACTAATCTAACTAATCCTCCTATGTACGTTATTTCTCATTTGGTTCCACATATGCCACTTTATTGTTTGTTCTTTTCATTTGTACCTAAAACACCGACAAACAAAGTGTCGGTCATCAAGAAGCTGGTATGTGGGGGAAACAATAATTGTGCAACTATGTTAATAATGTAGTCAACCAAATATAATTTAACATCAAAGATTATGTTTTAAGCAATACTACTCAATCCTTGCCTATCCCTATCTCTGTACCGTCCCTACAGTGGACATGGATACTACTTCTCTCATATGGTAGATTCTTATCCCCATGGTCCTACCACACAGGTAGCCAATTCCTAGGGTTATGGAGTTGCATGGCCCTACCCAAAGGTAGCCCAATCCCTGGCTCATGATGACTTGATGGTCCTACCCCATTGGTATCCATGTACTAAGTCATTAAATGACCTGATGGGCCTACCCCATTGGTAGCCATGTACTAGTTCAATCCATTAGGCTACAGAGGGGACTAGGATTTGAGCTAGTAGGTACATCTCTTATGTGATAGTCATATTCACATTATAATTTGCATGAACTAAATGCAACCAACAATTTAATTCAAGTCATCGATAAAACCTCGAAAATCCTCGAGAAACTAATTCAGGATATTCATAGGCGTAACCACATACCTGTCAAGTTGATGTGAGGCAGAAATAATCCAATCAACCAATAGGCAAGCAAGCATTCAATAAGATCCTGAAACAATTATACAATTTCCTTTTATTACTCATGTCATTAAGATCTATTAAATCTAGCTCGCTTCCTAGGGTTTCTAGATCACTTTTAGGGTTTCCATTGCAATTAGGGTTTCCCTTCATCTTTTACTATTTTAAACCCTAATTTAACGCAATTGATCACAAACCCTAATTATCTCAACATATAATCCTCAGTTTCGGATTTAAGGCATAATTAACCATTAAATAAGTCCATTAAGCCTCTTTTACATTACAGCTACAATTTTCATCCTTTTAATATATAACAAGATCATTTTGCTTAGTTATCGTCAATTCATAGTTCATTATGATTGAATTCACATGCGAACTCTATTTGTCATGAATTCCATCTTGATTCATTCAAAAACCCTAATTTCTATATTAAGGTTATTTATCCACAATTTAGGAACTTTAATGCTCGAAATAGTATAAGATCATTATGTCTCATCTTTATTCACCACTTGAATAATTAAAGCTATTAAGAGTCGAATTTACCAACATTAGGGTATCAAGGCACATTAAAGTATTATTCATGCACATTAAACTCGAAATTAAACTAATTACACGCAAAGTTCATCCGTTTTGTTCCTAATGTGCCCTTTCATCATTAACAGGTTAATACCAACTCTAATCATCCATTAAACCCTTATAAATATATTATTCATCTCAAAATAGGGTTCTTTAAACATTAACACATTAAAGTTGATATATTCCATTACTTTTCGAATTGCAAAAGGAATCAGGCTTCAATTATATTTTTAATGGATTCCTCTTGTTTTTCTGAGAAAATTCATGATTATATGTCCCCAACCGAGCTACTGTTAAAAAGTTATGAATTTAATGAAATTCACTTACTCGGGACCAATCGGAGAGCGCCACATGGCCGATCTCATGCAATGATGTTGCTTTGACATAACGGAAAGACCATACTACCCACGGTTAAGTCGATTTCTTCTCTAGCCCCCAGAGGGCAGTAAGGTCCAACACCTCCCTTCCTTCTTCAACCTCGCAACAGTCTGTTACTGTCGCCCTAGAAGTGAATTGTGCCACCTCTCCTTCCTTCTCTGCACCCCGCCGACCTCCGGTGATGCTCTCACTACCTCTGCCATGCCCTCGCGCACCCAAAGGCATCCTTCATTCACGGCCAGGGTGGTCGGCTCAGGCTGGGCAGCCTGCAACTCAGGGCCGGCACTGCAGCTATGCTGCAGCCATTGCATATAGGCTGGAGCATGGGGATGATGGCCGCGGTTCTCTCTGATGACATGAGACACCACTCCTCCATCGTGATGGCTCCATGATTCCTCACTATCCCAGGGTTAGCACTAAACCTTTCGGTTAGGGTTTACACGTAAGGAACAAAGAGAAGAATGTGGGGTTTTTTTCTCTCTCTCTCTCTTGGGCTTGAACTAGGGCTTTACCCCTTTATATAGGGTGGAGTATGAAGCCCTAAGACGTGCCTCATGAGGACTCAAGTCCCAAACTCAAAAGGAAACACACTTTCCTAGGTTGTGAAGCAACCATCTCTCTCTCTCTCTCTCTTTTCATTATCCCATTTTTCCTTGATATTCCTTGTTGCATGGATATTTAGGAATTCGAAATTCCTCTCCATAATCCTCTTTAATCTTGTCTTTTAATTCATTGGCCTCGAAATTATATTCTCCTCAAGTAGGAAAATACTCCTTCTTGATAAAACCACATAATTCCATTAATTATGTATTCCCATTATCCTTATTTTGCAATTTTGGTATTTCCTCTTCATTGGGACTCCTTGGATCCCAAGAAACTCTATTATTTCGAAATCCTTTTTATTGGATACTCATTATCCTTCTAGATGCATCTAAATGCATTATTCTTCATTATCATGTGTATTTCTTATTAAAATATTTCTTTTTGAGGATTTCTCTTTATTTCTCTTTTATTTTCCTCATTAGTATTACTTTTATCATTAGGAATCCTTGGAATACGAAATTCCACCAAGGATTACTCCATTATAGCTCTTTTCACTTATTTTCCACATTTCATCAATATTTTCAATTTCTTTCTTAATAAAGAAATACTTAATTGATCTTTTCTTTTCTTATTGCTCTCTTTATGCAACTTTGGACTCCTTGGAACCCAAGGAATCCAAAAGTCACGAAATCCATACTTGGATTACATTCTTTTGCCTTCCAGAGGTTTCCACACCTTTCTTTTCTCAAAAACTTAATTATTCATTTACTAATTGAATTTTCTTGTTATTTGGGCCCAATAGCCAATAAAGCCCACAACACAAACATCAAGGCTATTGTAAAAAAAATCCATTTATTCGAGCCAAATTATATCATTATTTTTTCAAATATCCTTAATATGAGAAATTACATTTCTCACCAAATAAACCCAAAAAATTGGGGTGGTAACATCCTTCCCCTCTTATAGGAATTTTGCCCTCAAAATTCCACCATGCAAACAAACAACTCAGGATAAGCCTTTCATATGTCCATCATGGCTCCCATGTGGTCTTACCCTTTCCAAGGTGCCTCCCAAGAACCTTTATCATCTCATATTCTTCCATCTGAGTTCTTTCTTACCTTGGTATATCATACTCTCATAGGTAACTCAGGACATTTCAACCTCTCATAAAGCTGAATAGGTTCAGGGCTCAGCACATGGCTTGGGTACCTCACATAGGGTTCTAGATCGGACTCATGGAACACATTACACATCATGTTGTTCCTGAGGGGCAAGGCTAAACACAACCATCTCCACCAATCCATCTCAAATGGACCCATATATCGGGGACTCAGCTTTCTCAACTAAAGCTTAGAGGGGTCGGATTTTCACATCACATATTTTCCCATAGTGAATTGCATGTCAGTCTGCTTTGCATCAGCTCGTGACTCATGTCACCACTGGGCTCTCTCTTGGCCATTGCACGATCAAAGCGACTTCATCTACACACACTATGGTTCTTTTCTGACCTTCGTGAGGCCTCCTTCACCAACATCATCTTAATAAAGTGGTGACTGACACAACCTCTCTATAAGACTTCTTGCATCTCGATAAAGGCTATGGTGGTTAACATCACATCTTAAGAACTGTCTCTATGTATCACCCTGAATGAGCACACATGCTCTCATCAGACCCTCTAGTTTGGATCATACTGTCCATTAGTATGGGGTGATAAACTGTACTATTATCGAGTTCTTCATGTATCCACTTCCACCTCATGGAAGTGAACCTTGGTCATACCCAAGAACTTTTGAACTCACATCATGGTGTAGTTGAACCATCTTTCTCTCTTAAGTAGTTCAACTGAATCTGTCCCGTGATAGTACTCTTCCTTTCTCATGTCATCTGGGTAAGGCGATCTACCATAACCCATGTTGCACCTCGACCCTCCTTGGTCTAGGGGAGACTTACCACAACATCCATAATGATGAACTCTCATTCTCTCTCGGGGATTCTTTATACTTTATATCCATGCACTGGGTTACTAGTGTTCGTCCTTCACCTCCTGGATTGCATGGTCACATGCAACATGTATCAAGCATTCAAAGCTCTACCGTCACTTACTATCTTTGTAGTTTCATGGTGTATGGTGATCATGATTTCCTGTATGTCATGATTCCTCAAGGTCGATTCCTCGGAAGACCTAAACCACTCTCATTAGGGTTTTATTACCTTCCTATCCAAAGAAGTGTATCCAGAGTTCTACAACCATCCTTCTACCACATCAAGGACTAGGCTGCCTATCCAAACAACCACTAATCTTGTTCAACATATCTTGTTATATCTGAGTGTTAGCCAAACTTATCTCTTTTTATCAACTTAAGGTTAGCCTAACAACCTCAACTTCTTCTAGCTTCCAGCTAAACTAGGCAGCTATATCTCAGCCAGGGCATTCATTACCACTTCCCATCCTTTGGTATTAGGTAATGTTGAAGACATACACCTCCATGTATTCTTCTTAAGTCTAACCTCGAACTCTAAGTTTATCTTCATCAAGAAAACTCTGAGATCATCCTCTTGGTTATCAAACTCAACCTTGTATCACATGCAGATTCCACATAGCTCATGATAAAACATTTTCACAAGGTGATTATCTTAATACTCTTATCGTTTGTACCTGTCCATGTATCATTCACTCCACCAAGGTATGTTATCATCTCTATCCTCATACCTCGTAGCAACGTTCCAACCCATATCATATTTTATCCTTGGTATATGGCATGCGTACTGTCCCATCTCTCACTCCCATAATAAGAAGAAATAAGCATTTGGCGGCCGTCCAAACACAAAGTTCTTCCTGTTCCAAGAGTAGAGATGGTACATCCCACCTTGCCGGTACACCTTCAAATCTAAGTTGAAACGTGCAACTTATGTCTCTACTTCACAATCATCTTGATATCAAAGTTAGTTTCATGGAAAACTAGTCTCAAACCTACTTGGGTTACCACACAATCCTTAGTCATCTCCTTTAGGTCTATAGGGTTCCGACACTTTTGGGGTCATCCATTTTCCCTTATGCATCCAGAGAGTGCCCTACTCATCTGCCCTTTAGGTCCCATGAGTTCATGGAGGTGATCAATCTCCTAACCCATGGCCCTCAAACAATGATAGTTGTTACCTCCCGACCCTATGGTCATGTGCAACAAGGGAATTAGGCAACTCCTGCTTCCATCGGTCTTATCCCCACCTGACCCTAGGATAGAGTTAGGATTCCATTATAGTACACGTATAGCTTAGAACCTTACCCAAGCATTCATCATCTCTCTTCCTACATTCATGGGCTAACTTTCATCCTTTCATAGGGATCATGGCAACCTACCTACCTTAGTCAAGCCCCATACCGGTTACCTCCATGGTAACACATCCACATGCACATAGAGATGGTTATGTATGGGTCTATAGGTTCATTCTCATTCCATGTACTCTTCACTTAGCTTCTCAAGATCCTATAAAACCTCCTTAGGTTACCTCAAAACCAACCAAACTGGTAAACTCCCTACCAAAGGGTCCCTCTCCCAGGATGGGAGGAAACTACACCTTGATAAGAAAGGTCACAAGCATCCTTAGGGTTTACATCCATATGAGCATGCTTAAACCAGCAACTACTAAGGCACAAGCGTACCTACTAAACCATGCTAGGTCACACTTGTTCTCTTCCTCAACATTTGACCAACTTAGATGTGAGGGGTTCATCACACATGCCTTTAACTTAAGGGGTTTCTTTTTCCTCTACACATGCTCGAAGATATAGAGACTCAAATCTCATCATGAGCATTGGGTACACTGCTTCCCCTCTTAGGCCTAGAAACCCTAGGTCCACCTTTGGGTGTCCAACTACATGCTCAATCTCTTAACCACGAATCAAGCATATCCAAGGTATGTCATGTACTTCCATGATCCTTTTATATAAGAAGCACCTCAGAGTTGAGTCCTCCTCAAGGACAATCAACTAGGTATAAAACCTCACAATTGGTTACTTAAACCTCCTCAGGGTCTAAGACACTCTTTGTCTCATCTCAGTAGGTAATACTTATACCATGGGCATATAAGTACCAGAAGCATCATCCTCTCTCTAGGGTTTGGTTCCTCTAAAGGAAACCAAGATATCATCAGCCTCTCGGGATCAAGCATAAGGCAACCACTATCATCCACTTAGGTTGCATTATTCTCAACTCCCCATTGTTCTACATATTTTGGGGTTTTAGGCTTCCAACCTTTTGTCTGGGGTCATGCTCTCTCTCTCTAGAGCTATCTCTACAACCAACCTTTATATAAGAGGTCCTTTCTTCATGAAGGATCAAGCTCATAAGCATGCCCCTACCTAAGTGAAGCCCATGTTTACTTAAGATTATCCATAATCCCTTATGCTTATCTCATAATCCATCCATCATGATCCCTTGTCCAGGGTTTCATCCTACTGTCAGCACTACTGACGTATTCTGGGTGTAAGATATACCCTACTTGCACAAGCCCATAGGGTTCTATAGGTTCTTCTCTAACTTCATCCATGAAGGAGATATCCTTCGCTCACGCATGCATGATCCTTCCTAGGGTTGGGTTGCCAAATATGCTAGGTCATCCAACCTCTCATGGCTCGTATGGCATCTAAGGCATGTCTATCCAAACACCTAGTCTACCATGACTTCTAACTCATCATGTCATCTCTCTCTCTAACCTTCACTTAGGGTTAGGGTTAACATCATCCTCAAAGGATGAGCTAGGTCTCTAATTTTTAAGACTAACTCTCTCTACTCATCCCCTTGATAAGGAGGTCTATCCTCAGGTCTCTCCTGAGGGCAATAACAACTCGTGTCATAAGACCTAAGCATGTATCTATTCTTTAGTTTGCACTTAATCTATTAAGCTTATGTCCATGACATCTTATTTACATGCTTTTCATTAATTTGGTGGAGGATTCCTTAGACCTTATTAACCTTACCCATACCTCAAGAGGGTGAGGAGAAGAGAGGAAACCCTAATCCTTAAGGTCCTTAACAGAATTTGAGTTGAGAAGGGATGAACAAGATGAGAGAGTCCTAAAGGTATCTTATTTCGATTCATTCCCTAAGACTTTGGCCAAGCAGTCACATAGATCTGGGAGTCCTCATATTCCGACTAGCGGTGTGGAGGAAAATATTGCCAGCCCCCGGTTGTGATCCTTTTCTAAACACCTCTATCTTTCGGATAATCCTCTAATAACTCCCTTGGTTCTACAAAATTTGTAAAATTTAATAATTCTTAAAGATTAATTGAGGAACCTATACTCTGATACCAATTGTAACGACCCTGTCTCCTGGTAACCCCAACTTAAGGGAGACCAAGAGATCAGAGCCGTTATCTAATAACCCAGATCAAAGGTTCGACAAATAATCAATAATAATTATGAAATTCTACGACTAAACTAAAAACTGGTATAAAATAAAAACTTTACTTACCTTTTAAAAGCTGGGATTTCTAGACTTCTATCCATGAAGATACTAATCTAACTAATCCTCCTGTGTATGTTATTTCTCATTTAGTTCCACATATGCCACTTTACTGTTTGTTCTTTTCATTTGTACCTAAAACGCCGACAAACAAAATGTCAGTCGGCAAGAAGCTGGTATGTGGGGGAAACAATAATTGTGCAACTATGTTAACAATGTAGTCAACCAAATATCATTTAACATCCAAGATTACGTTTTAAGCAATACTACTCAATCCTTGCCTATCTCCTATCTCTTTATCGTCCCTGCAGTGGACATGGATACTACCTCTCTCATATGGTAGATCCTTACCCCCATGGTCCTACCACATAGGTAGCCAATTCCTAGGGTTATGGAGTCGCATGGCCCTACCCAAAGGTAGCCCAATCCCTGACTCATGATGACTTGATGGTCCTACCCCATTGGTAGCCATGTACTAAGTCATTTAATGACCTGATGGGCCTACCCCATTGGTAGCCATGTATTAGGTCAATCCATTAGGCTACAGAGGGGACTAGGATCTGAGCTAGTAGGCACATCTCATATGTGATAGTCATATTCACATTATAATTTGCATGAATTAAATTCAACCAACAGTTTAATTCAAGTCATCGATAAAACCTCAAAAGTCCTCGAGAAACTAATTCGAGATATTCATAGGCATAACCACATACCTGTCAAGTTGATGTGAGGCAGAAATAATCCAATCAACCAATAGGCAAGCAAGCATTCAATAAGATCCTGAAACAATTATACAATTTCCTTTTATTACTCATGTTATTAAGATCTATTAAATCTAGCTCGCTTCCTAGGGTTTCTAGTTCACTTTTAGGGATTCCATTGCAATTAGGGTTTCCCTTCATCTTTTACTAGTTTAAACCCTAATTTAACACAATTGATCACAAACCCTAATTATCTCAACATCTAATCCTCAGTTTCGGATTTAAGGCATAATTAACCATTAAATAAGTCCATTAAGCCCCTTTTACATTAAAGCTACAATTTTCATCACTTTAATATATAACAACATCATTATGCACATTTATCGTCAATTCATAGTTCATTATGATTGAATTCACATGCGAACTCTATTTGTCATGAATTCCATCTTGATTCATTCAACAATCCTAATTTCTATATTAAGGTTATTTATCCACAATTTAGGAACTTTAATGCTCGAAATAGTCTAATATCATTATGTCTCATCTTTATTCACCACTTGAATAATTAAAGCTATTAAGAGTCGAATTTACCAACATTATGGTTTCAAGGCCCATTAAAGTATTATTCATGCACATTAAACTCAAAATTAAACTAATTGCATGCAAAGTTCATCCGTTTTGTTCCTAATGTGCCCTTTCATCATTAACAGGTTAATACCAACTCTAATTATCCATTAAACCCTTATAAATATATTATTCATCTCAAAATAGGGTTCTTTAAACATTAACACATTAAAGTTGATATCTTCCATTACCTTTCGAATTTCAAAAGGAGTCAGGCTTCAATTATATTTTTATTGGATTCCTCTCATTTTTCTGAGAAAAATTCATGTGTCCCTAACCGAGCTACCGTTAAAAAGTTATGAATTTAATGAAAGTCACTTACTGGGGACCAATCAGAGAGTGCCACGTGGCCGATCTCATGCAAAGCGACTGCTTTCTTTGGAAAAATAACGGAAATACCATACTACCCACGGTTAAGTAGATTTCTTCTCTAGCCCATGGAGGGCAGAAAGGTCCAACGCCTCCCTTCCTTCTTCAACCTCGCGACAGTCTGTTACTATCGCCCTAGCAGCGAATTGTGCCACCTCTCCTTCCTTCTCTGCACCCCGCCGACCTCCGGCGGTGCTCTCCCTACCTCTGCCATGCCCTCGCACACCCAAAGGCATCCTTCGTTCGTGGCTAGGGTGTTCGGCTCAGGCTGGGCGGCCTGCAACTCAGGGTCGGCACTGCAGCTGTGCTGCAGCCATTGCGCATAGGCTGGATCATGGGGATGATGGCCGCGGTTCTCTCTGACGACGTGAGACACCACTCCTCCATCGTGATGGATCCATGATTTCTCGATGTCCCAGGGTTAGCGCTAAACCTTTCGGTTAGGGTTTACACGTAAGGAACAAAGAGAAGAACGTGGGATCTTTTTCTCTCTCTCTTGGGCTTGAACTAGGGCTTTACCCCTTTATATAGGGTGGAGTATGAAGCCCTAAGATGTGCCTCATGGGGACTCAAGTCCCAAACTCAAAAGGAAACACACTTTCCTTGATTGTGAAGCAACCATCTCTCTCTCTCTCTTCATTATCTCCTTTTTCCTTGATATTCCTTGTTGCATGGATATTTAGGAATTCGAAATTCCTCTCCCTTATCCTCTTTAATCTTGTCTTTTAATTCATTGGCCTCGAAATTATATTCTCCTCAAGTAGGAAAATACTCCTTCTTAATAAAACCACATAATTCCATTAATTATGTATTCCCATTATCCTTATTTTGCAATTTTGGTATTTCCTCTTCATTGGGACTCCTTGGATCCCAAGAAACTCTATTATTTCGAAATCCTTTTTTATCCTTCTAGATGCATCTAAATGCATTATTCTTCATTGTCATGTGTATTTCTTATTAAAATCTTTCTTTTTGAGGATTTCTCTTTATTTCTCTTTTATTTTCCTCATTAGTATTCCTTTTATCATTAGGAATCCTTGGAATACGAAATTCCACCAAGGATTACTCCATTATACCTCTTTTCACTTATTTTCCACATTTCATCAATATTTTCAATTTCTTTCTTAATAAAGAAATACTAAATTGATCTTTTCTTTTCTTATTACTCTCTTTATGCAACTTTGGACTCCTTGGAACCCAAGGAATGCAAGAGGCACGAAATCCATCCTTGGATTACATTCTTTTGCCTTCCAAAGGTTTCCTCACCTTTCTTTTCTCAAAAACTTAATTATTCATTTACTAATTGAATTTTCTTGTTATTTGGGCCCAATAGCCAATAAAGCCCACAACACAAACATCAAGGATACTGTAAACAAAATTCATTTATTTGAACCAAATTATATCATTATTTGTTCAAATATCCTTAATATGAGAAATTACATTTCTCACCAAATAAACCCAAAAAATTGGGGTTGTAACAGACACTTTGTCCTCACTCACATAACCCAGCCCCAGAGGTCACCATTCCTAGTGCTACTTCAATCCAAGCACAATTAACTATAGAGTTCTTAGTGATGAACTCCTCAAAAAGGAGGTCACTTAGGGGTATGGTGGTTTTTAATAAACTTAAGGAACTCTATATTTAATTCTTCTCTACTATAGGTTATTATTTAGAATGAAATAGATGACATTTTACTTTTATAAATCTACAAATTAATTATTCTTTCAAAATAATGGCTATTTCAAACTCATCTTCAAAGTGTTTGTGAAGAAAATTAATCCATATTTAAATAAACACATATCTATCCTACTCAATCAATCTTTATACTATATTGTCACATAAGTGATAACACCACTTGTATTCATGATGTTATTCACAATATTATTGTCAGACATCAAGAAAGAAATGGTTTTGCATTAAACTTGATTTGTCAAAAGTTTTTGATAGAATGAATTGTAATTTTATAAATGATACACTTAACTAGATAATAATTTCATTGACAATCTACAACCATATCATGCTAGTTATTACAAGTGAAAATATATAAATTATTAAGGAGGATGGGCCCTTAGAACCTTTTAAGTCTGTACATGAATTAATGCAAGGGGTGCTATAAGCCCTTAAATCTTTGTCTTGTTTATAGAATGACTTGGTTAGGTAGTCCTTACATCTTTGTCTTGAGTATAAAATAACTTAGTTAGGATATTATTGTTGTAGTACTAAAGGTAAATGGAAAACCATGATTCTCACTAGAGGAGTTACACCGCTCATAAATCTCTACTTTTTGGAAAACATCCTATTGAAAGTTGCAACGTCATCTTATCATGCTAGAGTTATTATCAAAACCCTTAATGCATTTTCAATATACTTGTGTAAGATATTATCATGATAAAAACACAATGTTTCTTATCAGAAAACACTTTAGTGGATGAAAAAGTTCAGTAAACCATAAGCTTGTCATCTCATGGACTAATGATCCTGAGATATATTTTGGTGATAAAATTCTTAATCATAGAAAGGAATAAACTTGTTGATGGTACAATTACTTCCTTAATCAAAGATAAGATGAATCGATGAACTATTTTTCTGCATCTCGATCAGACAAGATTACTTTAGATAAATCAACATTGCAATCAATTCCCATTTATACTCTACATATAGTTCAACTCCCTCCATGACTCTATGATGAAATCAACAAATATATAAGAAATTCCATATGATTAGGCAACAAGGAATATAAGAAATTGTCTTTGGTTTTTTTGAATAAGACTTCCTCTAAGAAAGATGTGGAGGATTGGGTATCAAGGAATAGAACACACATTTGATAATAAAAGCATCTCGTATTTCCTAAACCAACTAACAAAACTATGGATTTAGATTGTGAAAAATAAGAATTTTAAATGTGATGCAGTGTTGATGAAGTTTGTCTCATCTATATGAAGGTATAAAGTGACATGTGGATGAAGTTAGAGACAAATGCCACAATGTCATTAATAATGATACCAACTCAACTGTAGCGACGTCCCAACACCACAAAGAGAAATTACTCAAAACAAAGTGTGGAATTATCACTATCATATATACCAAAAAACACAAAAAATTAAAACCATTTGCACATAAGAACAACCGTAGGAACTAATCATACATCACATGTCAAAATATTATCACATAACCTTGTTCATTGGCTCACTGGCCACAACTTGTTACAAGAGGTAACATGTTCTTATACATATATGCCATATCTATACAGTAAAGGCATAAAGCCAGAACATCATCTCAATATACAATATCTATAAACTCCCCAAGGACCTGAGAGTACAGGGATGACACATAAGACTCTACTATAAAACACTAGCAACATATCCAACCTCAACAACTACTACTCCTCTTGCTGCTCAGCCTCAAACCCACAATCTCTACCTTGGTGTGTGTGACCACCTAAAAGATGTGGAAACCCACGGGGTGAGACCAAATGTCCTAGTGAGAGATATAACTCTCCTCCAACCTCTATTAAAGCACAAATAACTAAGCAGGTAACATGTTGAGCACATACAACTAAATAATATGTATTAAATTGATAAAGTAGATTAAATAAACTAGGAAGTTACAACTGAGCAGTAGAATAATTAATAGTTTTAGAATGAATATGTATAACATGTATAGTAGTTGATTCTCTTAACGCATTATAATTCAAGAAATCAGTAGAAACATAAGCCAAAGGGTTATCCAATGTGAGTGTATTTTGATCCTAAGAAAATATACTATACAACTATATTACGTCTTTATTTTTTCCTAAGGATTTGAGTCGTACCACTCAAATCCAATCGACCACTATAAAGTCAATATTAGTGCTATACAAGGTCAATGAAAGAGTCAGAATCTGCAAACTCTCCAACACCTCTCGGTCAGTAAGAGAGAAACAACACAAAGACCTATCAGTCAACTACAAATAATGACATATAGTCAACCTGAAGGATCGGCTCACGTATGTCCATCCTTATAAAAGAACCTAGCCGCCTTGGTATAGGTCACGACACTAGAAGAAAAGGGTCATGCATGGCCGTTCTAAAAAGAGGCATCACATGCAATTAAACTATTTCCTATCACATATATAAGGAGAACAACTCACATATGGCCGTGTAACACAACATGTAATTGTGGATGCAAGGAGATACTCGACTTGCACCCCCAAATGTTTAAAAATATGTGCTATGACTTTCTCTTAGGAATAACTCAATTTCACCATCCAACAAATTCTGACATTGGAATGGATCTATGGCACATGACACCTAAATGATTCGGGTGCCACTTGATTAATTAAACCAATTCGGTATCTTTTAGCATCAATCAAGTTACAACGTACAAACCCAAAACAACCTTTACAAACATAAGGACATAATAGAACTGTAGAAGATATAAAATGTATAAGGTGTGAACTAGTCACATCATCGCATGATACTTGTAGCACTACCATTCACAAGGCCATCACCAATGTCACACTGCCATACAAGGCTTTCACATAATTGCATAATCACCTGGTATCCATCCATATAAGCTCAATAAGTATAGCATACCCTATGATTAGGGTTAGGATTACACACCCAAAGCCAATTAGGGTTTCATACCATAAACCAATCACCAAACACAAGTTATGTCATCTCCCACTTTCTTGGATCATACTAGGATTAGAACGTCATCATTAACTTGGTTAATCAACTATGTAAACAACATTAGATATCAACCAACATTTACATGCACATGTGTAACAACCTTACAATGTCTTACATATGTAGCAAACCATATACCCTTTTATGTGTATCGACCAACCCTAAAACATGTGTCTCGATCTCCACCAAGACAAGTGTCTCAGCCACCATCAAAATAAGCATCTGGACCACCACAAAAGCATATGTCTAGACCATTACCAAAAACATATATCTCGACCAAAACAAGAACCATCAAAGAAAGTGTCACGACCAACACAAAAACATGTGTATTTACCCTAAGTGTTGTGACCGTCAACCCATTAGGGTTTGGGTCGTGACCGCAACAACATGTGACATGTAACAACCATAGGAGCTAAGTGAGTGTAGAGACCATCAAGGTCAAGCTACCTTAACATCACTTTATCATTTGCAAAATAGAACGTACCTCATCCAAAATAGAGATTAACATGAAGGAAAAACCATCATCAAAAAGATGGAAAACTCCAAACTAAGATGAACATCAAGACCTTGAAATTCGATCTCCAACATGATCCATCAAGAAAACAAGCTAGGACAAACAAGACCAAGCTTCAACCACAAGAAAATTGATCAAAACCTCAAAAAAAATAGAAAGGTTGAACTATAACTCGGTGATAAAACCAAGGATCATGGTGCATGAAAGAACATCACCTCATAATCATATAGAAAATGAGAACACGAAGTTAGGGTTTAAGAGAGAGAGATCAATCTACACGAGAATACTACAAAGTCTTAAACCTTAGATCATGATAACTTCATCTAGTACATTAGCATCAAGTTTAGAGTTCACAATAGTAGCATGCAAGCAAAAATAAGGTGCAAATAGTAGAAGAAGGTAGAGAGTTATATAACCCACTTTATAGAGAGATCAAGTTCCAAAGAGCACAAGCTCCAAGGAAGAAGATGAAGCTCCAACCAAGTTCAACACTTTGACCAAAAGATCACCTCCAAAGAGAATAACACCATGGTCAAAGGATAGCTCAAGAAAGAGGGTAACAACCCAAGGCAAAACCAATGAAGAAGAAAGGGGAAAGAGAAGAAAGCTTCCTCTCACTTGGGTACCACCATGTCAAAACATAGTCTTCGATCCTTTGTAATGAGAAGTTTCTCTCAAGGTAGCCACCATGGTAGAACCACAGTCTCATGGCCGAGAAAGAATGAAGAAGAAGATAGGGTGTAAAAAGGGAAAAATGAGATCAAGGGTTCAAAACCACTTACCTAGGAAGAAGATCACCAATGATCACCACAAGGAGGATGATCAAGCCCAAAAGAACCACATGCAAAGGTGATTGACCACTAATGAAACAAAATCAGCACCCTCTAGCTCTACCATGCTCCAAGGTCGGCCAAGCAAGGAAGGAGAAAGGAAGAATGAAAAAGGGTTGCTTGCATGAAGAAGATAGAGGTTATGTAACGACCCCGCCTCCCGGTAACCCCCAATTAAGGGAGAGTGAAAGGTCAGTGCCGTCATCCAATTAACAGGATCAAAGGTTCGACAAATAATCAGTAATAATTAATAAACTTTACCAACTAAACTGAAAACTGGTATAAAATAAAAATTTTCTTACCTTGGAAAAATTGGGATTTCTAAACTTCTATCCATGAAGATGTTACTCTAACTAATCCTCCGGTGTAGGTTACTTCTCATTTAATTCCACATATGCCACTTTACTGTTTGTTCTTTTCATTTGTATCTAAAACACCGACAAACAAAACGTCGGTCAGTATATCGAAATATACTGGTATGTGGGGACAACCAAAAGTTTTCACATATGGATAACAATTTAAATATCACAATCAAATTATTTAACAAGCCAATTTACACTTTTCAGTATGACATTCTCCACCACTTTTGCCCTAACCCTGGCATACCCACCTTAGGGTGCCCTTTGCCAATGACTTAAGGCCACCTTCTCAATCCCGAGCTTGGTGCCTGGGGGTCACCACTCATGGTGCCCACTAGTCATGCAATATCATAGGCCACCTTCTTGGTGCATGGGGTCACCACTTAAGGTGTCCATTGGTCTACCCATCTGGGCCTGACCTTTGGTATCATCCATCAGGGTGGCATGTAGGTGCGAGAATCCATACTTCTATTATTAATGTGATAATCATAGTGACTTTATAATTTGCAAATATGAACATCCAAACTGATAATTTGCAGTCAATGCGATCAATCATCCGGCAACCACGTGGGAAACTAATGCGGTTATTCATAAGCGTAACCACATACCTGATCCAGAGCAACTTGTTGTCCAATAAATAATGATAAAGAATAAGCAACAAGCAATCAACAAGTATCCTGAAATTAATGCATGGCATCCAAGTGTTATAATTTATCCAGAATATTTTAAAGCTAGACTTGGATTCAATCTTAGGCTTTCTAGACCACTTTTAGGGTTTCCATTGCAATTAGGGTTTCCTTTTATCTTTTACTATTTTAAACCCTAATTTAACACAATTGATCACAAACCCTAATTATTTCCACATCTAATCTTCAATTTCGGATTAAAGGCATAATCACCCATTAATTAAGCTCATGAAGCCTCTCTTTTATTAAAGCTTTTATTTTTATCCTTTTAATCCATGACAATATCATTATATGTATTTATCATCAATTCATAGCTCATTATGGTTCAAATCACATATGAACCTGATTTACCATTAATTCTATTCTTTATTCATGAGAAAACCCTAATTACTACATTAAGGTTATCTTTCCTCAAGTTAGGGACTTTAATTCTCACAATTTAAGAACTTAATGATCGAATTAGCTTAGATTAAGCATATCCCAACTTTAATCATGAAATCAATCAATTAAAGCCATTAATAGTCGATTTAGTCAACATTAGGGTTTCAAGGCCCATTAAAGCCTATTTATGCACATAAACTCGACATTAAACTTATTACATGCAAATTCATCCTTTTCCAATCTTAATGATCCTTTTTATCATTAACAAGCTAATATAAACATTATATACTCATTTAACCCTTTCTAACTCATTAATCATTAAAGGTTAGGGTTTTTCATTGATTAAACTATTAAAGATAGTATCTCTATATACTTTTCGAATTTCATAAGGAATCAGGCTCCAATTATATTTTATTTAGATTCCTCTCATTTTTCTGAGCAAAATTCATGTATCATATGTTCTCATCTGAGCTACCAATTAAGAGTTATGATTTTAGCAAAAATACTTACTTCGGACCAATTGGAGGCTGCCACGTAGCCCTTGCCATGCGACGTAATCCGCTTGGCTTGAAAACATAACGGAAAGACAATTTTGCCCTCCACTTAAGCATCCCATCCTTTGATATGCTGAGGGTAGAACCGTCCAAAGGTTCTATGGTTTCTTCAACCTCCGCACGGCTGCAGCTTTCACGACAGGAACCCTAGGAGCGGCTCACGCAGCCCGATCTCCCCCCTTCTGGACCCTGAAACTCACGGCAGATCCTTCACTGACCTCCTTCGGCCCTCCGCACCCCTCCAGGTGTCTTCCACACGTGGCCATGGTGGCCGGTTTGGCCGGACATGTCTACAAAGCGCGACTGTTATAACAGCCGTGCTGCAGCTGTTGCGGTCGAGCTAGGGTAGCGCCATGATGGCGAAGCTTCTCCCTAGTCTCGTGGGGCAACCACCCACCATCTCGACTTCACATGGTCCCTCACTGCTCACGAGATGGAGTCTCTCTCAAAGGTTAGGGTTTAGGGATGTAAACAAGGATCATGTATTCCCATTATTTCTTTATTTTGTGATTACGGATTTTCTCTTTCTTCTCCCTTATTGGGGCTCCTTAGCACCCAAGAAACTTTAATAATTCGAAATTCCTTTTAAAGGAATACTTATTATCCTTAAATGCATCAATATGCATTATTCTCATTATCTTGTTTTATTTCTTATTAAAATATTTCCTTTTTGTGGATTTCTCTTTATTTCTCTCTTATTTTCCTCATTAGTGTTCCTTTTATTATTAGGAATCCTTGGGATACGAAATCCCACTAAGAATTATCCAATTATACCTCTTTTCACATATTTTCCCTATTTCATCAATATTTTCAATTTCTTTATTAACAAGGAAATACTTAATTGTTGTTTTCTTTTCTTATTGCCTTTTCTTTGCAACTTTGGGCTCCTTGGAACCCAAGGAATCTAAGAGGCACGAAATCCTCTTTAGATTTGCCTTCTAGAGGTTTCCACACCTTTCTTATCTCAAATTCTCAGTTATTCATTAATTAATTGAATATTCTTGTTATTGGGCCCAATGGCCAATAAAGCCCACAAATCAAACAACAAGGCTATGAAATCCATTTATTCCAAAATAGATTATTTCATTTATTCATTCAAAAATCTTTAATATGAGAAATTATATTTCTCAGCAAATGAACCCAAAATTGGGGTTGTAACAGGTTATATACTCAAGGGAGGAGAGAGGTAAGGTAGATATGAGGTGCCAGCACAAGAGAGAACCAAAGGGACACTTGTCTACCAATAAAACAACCATCCAACCACTAAACACTTGCATGCAATGCATGGTGATACAACCAAGGTAGGGTATCGAACACTAAGGACACCCACACCATCATGGTCAAAACACACTACAAGAGAGCACCAAGGTCGAAAAAAACTCATCCTAAGTAGGGGTGTTGGTTAAAACACACCCAGGACACACCAACAAGGTTAATACATAGGTTGCAACAATCAACCAAGATCAACATGTTCGACACCATGCACCACCAAGCAAAACCCTAGCATCACCTCATGATTCCACATCACCAACTTAGGTCCAACAAGGCACCCCTCAACATCATCTTCTCTCTCATGATGCCAAGGCACAATAAAACACACTCTACATGTGATAAATTGCAAGATAAGTCCTCAACTTGGGTAAATTGAAACATGGTCCAAAACAAGTATATATATCACAAGCATCAACCAAACTATCCAAACTAAAAACCTAATATTGTCACATGTTATAAACGCATCTAAAGAGATTATATTAATGTTAATCATCTCATGAAGCATAGAAAACAACCTTTAGACTGAAAAATAGGTCAGGGGCCTTACAACCATAAACCCCTAACAAGGATTTTGACCCCAAAATCCTACGCCAAAAGAGATGGGTACTTCCTACGTATCTCTTCCTCCAGATCCCATGTGTCTTCCTTAACACCATGATGATGCCACAAAACCTTAACCAACCTGATATCCTTCTTCTTCAACTTTTTGATCCTCCTATCTAGGATCAACACATGACCTTCCAAATAATATATATCCTCATCTAGCTCAACCTCCACTGACTGCAACACCAACTCTGTATCAGGGTGGCACTTCCTCAACGTAGACACATGGAACACTGGATGATCCTATGTAACTCAAGTGGCAAGTTCAACTTGTATGCCATCTTCCTAACACGTGCCACCATAGGGTAAGGTCCCATAAACTTGGGAGCCAACTTACCCTTCTTCCCAAACATCAAAACATCTTTCCAAGGAGAGACCTTGAGATACATTCTATCTCCCACTTAGAACTCCAACAATCTATGTTAGTTATCTATATAGGACTTCTGCCTATCTTGTGTTGCCTTTAACTACTGTTGAATCACTCTAATCTTTTCTTTTATCTATTACATAAGCTCAGGACCCAAAAGTTGATGCTCACCTGCCTCGTACCAACACAACAGAGACCTACAATTTCTCCCATACAACACCTCATAAGGTGCCATATTGATGCTCCTCTAATAGATATTATTATATGAAAACTCTATCAGACTGAGGTGCACATACCGATTCCCAAAAACTGCAAAGCATAGGCTCTCAACAGATATTCTAGAATCTAGATTGTCATTTCTGACTGCCCACTAGTCTGTGGGTGGAATTCAGTATTGAACTTCAACTGCGTACCAATAGTTGCATGTAGACATTCCCAAAATGACTAGTGACTTAGGACTTTTGTCAGACATGATGGTAGGATGGATATCATGCAACTGTACTATCTCATTGACATATATATGAATAATCTTCTCTATTGTATATGTTGTCTTCATAGGTAAAAGGTGTGGGTCTTTGTCAACCAGTCAACTATCATCAAAATGGAGTCATGACCTTTGGTTGTCCTTGGGAGACCAACCACAAAGTCCATCGTGACATGAACCCACTTCCACTGTGGTATGGACAATGTTTGCAAAGTTCCACCCAACTTCTGATGTTATTCTTTAACTTGTTGGCACACTTGACATCTTGCCACAAACTCAGTCACGGCATGCTTTGCATAGCGTACATTGAAGAGTGAGCCTCTTCCAAAACTAGCCTCCTCATATTATCAACATATGGAACCATGAATGTATTGTGGTACCATATTGTCCCATCCACTTTCTCATGGAAGCCATCACGCTTCTCACTTCCAAACTCTTCTCATGTCTACTGTGTCACAATATCATCCAGTTGAGATCTCTAATATGCTACTGCAATGTACGCTTCACTTGCAACTGTGCCAACAACCTTATTGCCATAGACACCTCCAACTTCACATTCATCTGCCACAAGGAGACCAACATGTCTCTCTTGTGGCATGCTAAGGAACATAACTATGCCTTATCAATAGATGATGATGACAAAAACTTCTTGCTTAGAGCATCTGCAACCACATTCGCCTTTCCTAGATGGTAGTCTATTGTGCAATCATAGTCGATAATTAGCTCCATCTAGCATGCCGCATGTTCAATTCCCGTTGTTAAAAGATGTACTTGAGGTTCTTGTGGTCAGTGAAGATCAAATATTTAAGGAATGAACCACTATAGGTAGCTCCAGATCATGAGTGGGATAGTTCTCCTCACGCTTCGTCAATAGTCATGATGCAAGAGATATCACATTCTTATCCTGCATGAGCACAAATTCCAAACCATTCCATGAGGCATCACAAAAGACAATATAGTCTTTTCTCTGTTCTAGCAGCATTAGCAATACTACATTGGTCATCTTCTCTTTAAACAATTGGAAAGCATGTTGTCACTTGTTGTCCCAAACAAAAGGCACATCCTTCCTTGTCAACTTTGTTAGGGGTAAGGTTGTAGCACAGAAGTTCTTGATGAACCTCATGTAGTAATCTACCAAATCAAGGAAACTACATATTTCTGTCAGCATATTCAGTTGTTACTACTCTATTAAAGATTCAACCGTCTTGGGTTCCACACGAACACCTTTAGTAAATATCATGTATCCAAGAAAAGACACTTCCTTTAGTCAAAACTTGTACTTGTTGAACTTCGCATACAACTAATGTTGTCTCAACAAAGTCAATGCCTAATGTAGATGTTGTTCATGTTGTTGTCTGTCTCGAATGTATATCAAGATGTCATCTATGAACACCACCACAAACTAGTGAAGATAAGGTCTAAACACCCTATTTATCAAGTCCATGAATGTTGTTTGTGCATTGGTTAGCCCGAATGGCATAACCACATACTCGTAGTGACCATACCTTGTCTTAAAAGTTGACTTTAGTATGTCATCTACCTTGATCTACAACTGGTGATATCTAGACCTCAGATTGATTTTTGAGGAGATTTCAACACCTCATAACTGATCAAACAGATCATCTATCTACCGTAGAGGATACTTTTTCTTTATCCTCACCTTGTTCAGTTGCCTGTAGTCGATACACAACTTCATGGATCCATCTTTCTTATTCACAAACAAAACTGGAGCATCCCAAGGAGACGTGCTCGGTCTGAGAAAGACTTTATTATGTGGCTCTTGGAACTATATCTTTAGCTATGACATCTCAGTTGGCGCCATTCTATTTGGTGTCTGAGCTATCGGCTGCCTAATAGGAACTAAATTGATCTCAAAATCAATCTCTCTGACTGGGGGAACACCTGGGTACTCATATGGAAACACATCCTCAAACTCACAGACAACTGGCACCTTCTGGATACTCAGACTCCTCCCCTTGGTATCAACCACATGCACTAATAACTCATCACAACCCTATCTCATCAGATTCTCTGTCACCATGACTCCAGATAGGTTGGGAGAACCTTCCTATCTCTTTGGAAGATCCACGTCATGTCGCCATCAATGAAAGTCGCTACCTTGGAACCATAATCCAATACCACCTCATATTATTCCAAGGTATCCATTTAAAGGATCACATTGAATCCATGCATGTCAAGTGGTATGAGACCCACTTGAATGATATGTCCTAAAAAAGAAAGGACACATGAAGGGCACCCCCCCGCAACTTGATAGAACCAACAAATGGGGTTTCTAAAAAAAAGACTATCACGTCTATGACTAAAAGGCAAGGAACAACTTGTAATAACTTCTCAAGTGATAAGAGAGTGTGTCGCACCCAGGTCAACTAAAATAGATATAAAGAATAAGAGAAATCAGAATGAAACAACTCCATCTAACATGTCACAACTCATAGGTTGAACACTCATTCCAACTGACTCATGGTGTAGAATCGAGTTGTAGCATGTTGTCACCCTCCTCCTCTATTGGCTTGCCCAGAAGCTCTAACTTGTGATGCATATCCACATCCTTTTCCACTGCCACTAAACTTTCTTTCATTGTTGTGACCCTTGCTGGCTTTGTCTCAGTTGTTGGGTCACCTCGTCATCCTTCACAGGGAAATACAATCTTGTATTACCAGTCTCTCCACACTTGTATCTAGTCTTTCTCTCATACCATGGCCTAGATGGCCCTATCACAAACACTAAAATGACACTATGGGCTCCCTCTAGTGGAAAGCTATGGCATCTACCTCTTCTCTGTGACCACTGAGACTGACTTGTCAATCTCCATTGTGATGTTGAAAACATAGGCTTCATAAAGCCTCTAGACGACTATCCCTGATACTATGTTGACCACTTCTTGGCCTTCATTTCACGCTTCTCCACCACGGATCGCTCTATCCTTCTGACTGACTCCACAAATGTAGCAAACTTATCTCTATTCTCAAGAGACTACACTGGACTAGTTAACTCTATACTCAAACCCTTCTCGAACGGTCTGATCCTCTCCTTGTTTGTTGTTTCCATATGAGGACAAAACCTTAGAAGCTCCATGTACTTAGCTTCATACTCATTGACTAACATAGATCCCTGTCGTATCTTCTCGAATCGGTCCATCTTCTCATCAAGATAGGTCTCTGGAAAGTACCGACTCACAAACTCCCTTCAGAACCATTCCTAGTTGATCACCACTCTAGGCCTTTTCTCCTCCTCAATGGCCCACCAATGGCCAGAACTCCCCTTCAACAAATCCACAACATGTTTCACCTTATCCTCCTCAGGGATGTTGAGGATCTTGAAGGCCTTCTCTAGCTCAATCAACCACATATCTATGTCTTCTGGGTCTTCCATACCCACATACTCAACAACTCCTACATGACTCAACCTTTCAAAGGACTTCCCAGAACCCGAAGATTCCACATTGAGGATTGTTTCTCTTGCTTGAGGAGCAAGCATTCTGACCACCATATGTGTCATCGTGGCCATAAACTATCCAAACATGGACTTGAAAGTGGGATTGGCCACCACTATCGGGTCAAACTGGGACATCTCAGGTGCAACATCAACCCTCTCTTGCCTCCTAGCACCACCACCTGGTGCATCAACACTACTCTTAGCAGCATGTTCTTCATGTTCTCCAACCATCTTCTCCTCTCTTCTTCTTCTTCTTCTTCTATATAAGCATAAGTTACCATAAGACTGACTAGAGGACACTAGAACAGACACAAATCTTATTCCTATGTCATTGTAGACTCAGTGAACCTAGAGCTTTAATACCAACCCATGTCACGACGCCCCAATACCACAAAGAAATACTTCTCAAAACAAAGCGTGGAATTATCACTATCAAATCTATTACCTAAAAACATAGGAAACTAAAACATTTGTACTTAAGCACAACTACTGGAACTTATCACACATCACTTGTCAAAATATTATCACATAACCTTTTTCACTATCTCACATTCCACAACTTGGTATAAAAGGTAACATGTTCACATACATATATGCCATATCTATACAACAAAGGCATAAATCCAAAACATCGTCTTGATATAAAACATCTACAAAACTCCCCCAAGGACCTGAGAGTATAGGGATGTCACATAGGACTCTACTACAAAATACTAGCAACATATAGAACCTTTCAACAACTACAGATCCTCTTGCTACTCAGCCTCAAATGCACGATCTCTAGCTTGGTCTGCACAACCACCAAAAAGATGTGGAAACCCATAGAGTGAGGCCAAATTCCCTAATGAGAGATATACTTCTCCACCAATGACTATTAAAGCACAGATAACTAAGCAGGTAGATAACATATATAACAGGTTCAACAAATTCAACTAAATGATATGTATTAAATTGATAAAGTAGATTAAACAAACTAGGCAGTTACCACTGAGCAGTAAAACAATTAATAGTTTAAGAAGGAATATGTAGAACATGTATAACAATTGATTTCTCTTACCGTGTTATAATTTAAGAAATTAGTAGAAACATAAGCCAAAGTGTTATCCAATGTGAGCATACTTTGACCCTAAGAAAATATACTACACCGCTATATTACGTCTTTATTTTGCCCTGATGATTTGAGTCATACCACTCAAATCCAGCCGACCACTGCAAAGTCAAAATCGGTGTCATACATGGTCAATGAAAGGTCAGAATCCGCGAACTCTACAACAGCTCTCGGTCAGTATCAGAGAAACACCACAGAAACATACTAGTGAACTACAAACATTGACATATAGTCAACCAAAATGATTGACTCACGCATGGCCATCCTTATAAAAACACCTTGCCCGCCTTTGTGCAGGTCATGATGCTAGAAGAATAGGCTCACACTTAGTCATTATAAAAAGAGGCATCAGATGTAGTTAAGTTGTTGCCTATCACATATCAAAAGGAGAACAACTCATGCATGGACATCTAACACAACGTGTAATTGTGGATTCAAGGAGATACTTGACTTGCACCCCCGCATACTCAAAAATATGCACTCTGAGTTTCCTATAGGAAAAACTCATTTCACCTCCCAGCACATTCTGATACTAGAATGGATCTATGGCACAAGGCACCTACATGATTAGGGTTACACTTGATTAATTAAGACAATTTGGTATCTTTTAGCATCAATCAAGTTACAATATACAAACCCAAAATAAACTCAACAAAGATAAGTTATAATAGAACTCTACATAAAACGTATAAGGTGTGAAATAGTCACATCATAACATGATACTTGTAGCACTTCCATTCACAAGGCCATAACCAATGTCACATAGCCATACAAGTCTTTCATGTAATTGCACTATCATGGGATATTCATCCCTCAATCACATCACTAGAGGATATCATGTCACAATAGGCATTAAGCCTTCACCGGGTCATAACACCCATCACATCAATATGATCTCAACATCTCTCATCAAGGCTCATGGCTATCACCCTGTGTCATATGATCACCACCATAGCATATACAACATATGACATTTAGTCAACCTACAAGGTTAGAATCACACAGGTAGGAAAGAGAAAACATAATCACATGCTATCCACACATATAAGCTCAATAAGTACAACATACCCTAGGATTAGGGTTAGCATTACACACTCAAAACCAATTAGGTTTAATAGCATAAATCAATCACCAAACCCTAGTTATGTCATCTCCCACTTTCTTGGATCATACTAGGATTAGTACATCATCATTAACTTTGTTAATCAACTATTTAAAAGACATTAGGTATCAACCAAAATTTACATGCACATGTTTAACAACCTTACATTGTCCCATATATGTAGCGGCCAATACCCTTGTATGTGTATCGACCAACCCTAAAACATGTGTCTCAACCACCACCAAGACAACTGTCTCGACCACCATCAAGATAAGTGTCTCGACCATTACCAAAAGCATATGTCTTGACCAAAATAAGAACCATCAAATCATGTGTCATAACCAACACAAAACCAAGTGTATCGACCCTAAGTGTTATAACCATCAACCCATTAGGGTTTGGGTCATGACTGCAAAATCATGTGACATGTAACAACCATAGGAGCAAAGTGAGTGTAGCGACCATCAAGGTCAAGCTAACTCAACATCACTTTACCATCTCCAATATAGAAGGTACCTCATTTAAAATATAGATTAACATCAAGGAAAAACCATCAACAACAAGATGGAAACTCTAAAATAAGATGAACATCAAGAACTTGAAATTTGATGTCCAAAATGGTCCATCAAGAAACCAAACTAGGACAAATAAGGCCAAGCTTCAACATCAAGAAAATCGATAAAAACCTAAAGAAACACACAAAGGTCAGATTATAATTTGGTGATAAAACTAAGGATCATGGTGCATGCAAGAACATCACCTCATCATCAGATAGAAAATGAGCACATGAAGTTAGGGTTAAAGAGAGAGAGAGAGCAATCTACATGATAATACTAAAAAGTCTTAAACATTAGATCATGATAACTTCATCTAGGACATTAGCATCAAGTTTAGAGATCAAAACAATAGCATGCAAGTATAAATAGGGTGCATATAGTAGAAGAAGGTAGAGAGTTATATAACCCTCTTTATGGTGATATCAAGATCCAAAGATAACGATCTTCAAGGAAGAACATGAAGCTCCAACAAAGATCAACACTTCAGCCAAAAGATCAGCTCCAAAGTGAAGAACACCATGGTGAAAGGATAGCTCAAGAAATAGGGTAATAACCCTAGGCCGAACTAAAGAAAAAGAAAGAGGAAACAGAAGAAAGCTCCCTCTCACTTGGGTACCACCATGTCAAAACATAGTCTCTGACCATTTTTTATGACAAGTGTTACTCAAGGTGGCCAGAATGGTAGAACCATAGTCTCATGGCCAAGAAGGAAGGAAGAGGAAGAAGATAGGGTATAAAAATGGGAAAATGACATCAAGGGTTCAAAACCACTTACCAAGGAAGAAGATCACCATAGATCACCACAAGGAGGATGATCAAGCCCAAAAGCACCACATGAAAAGGTGACCAGCCACCAAAGCAACAAGATCAACACCCTCTAGCTCCACCAATCTCCAAGGTCAGCCAAGTAAGGAAGGAGAAAGGAAGAAAGAAAAAGGGTTGCTTACATGAATAAGAGAGAGGTAAGGTAGATATGAGGTGTCAAAAAAATAGAGCACTAAAGGGTCACATGTCCACCAAGAAAACGGCCAAGCAACCACTAAACACATGCATTTAACACATGGTGATATAACCATGGTAAGCTATTGATCACTAATGTCACCCACACCATCTGCGTCGAAACAAACCACAAAGGAGCACCAAGGTCAAAACAAACTCATCCAAAGGAGGTGTGTTGGTCAAAATACACCCAAGGCACACCAAAAAGGTCGAGACAAATGTCATAACACTCAACTAAGATCAACATGGTTGACACCATGTACCACCAAGCAAAACCCTAGAAACCCTAGCATCACCTCATGATGCCACATAACCAACTAAGGTCCAACAAGGTGCCCCTCAACATCTTCTATCTCATGATGCCAAGGCACAAAAAACACACTCTATATGTGACAAATTGTAATATAACCCCTCAACATGGGTAAATTACAACTTGGTCCAAAACAAGCACACATAGCTCAAAAATTAACCAAACTAAAAACATAAGATTGACCCATGTTATAAAGGCATCTCAAGAGATTAGATTAAGGTTAAGAATCTCATTAAGCAAGCAAACAAGGGTTAGCCTGAAAACTAGGTGAGGGGCCTTACATTAGTTTTATCAAATATTCAATGAGTATCTGGTAAATCTATCTTAGATATTCAGCAATCCAACCAAAACCCAAACAGCCTGAAAATCCATAATTGTTGACCCGATGCAAGAAGACTTAGATTATTGGAACTATAGTTTCATCCATGCTTACCTACCTAAGAAATCTGGGAGGGAAATTAAAGCCATTAGAATACAAAATAACATAGTTGGACCTGACCTTTGGGCTTGCTCATTTGTACTTATTAACCAAATGCCATCAGGAGCAACATAAATGTAGATTATATAGAGATGAAAGAAACGAAAGTTACAAAAAATTGGAAACTATGGGGAACAAGACTATCTAAATGTATTTGTGTTTTCCTACTGATGATGCAATATAAAGCCTTATTTAAAAATGTGCAAAAGCATCATGCCACATTGATGTTTGGTGGACTGTGCACTATGCAAAAAATGGAAAATTTACAAATTTCCATGCTCTCTAAGATTGAAAACAAAGTAAGCCACCATGGACAGACTTGAAAATTGGTACTAACAATTTATCACTATGAGAATGATTAGAAGTCATTCAACACAAGAAATTACAAAAACAATTTCAAACTGGGTGTGATTTGGGAAGTCATGTTAGTGTTGGTATGTATGCCCAGAGAGCCAATCATATTATGATTGGAGTGTGGCATTAGATACCTGATTTATAATAATAAAGGTAATTTTGTCTATTATGTATATGTCACACATGAGATGATGACACATATATAGTAGATGTCTAAAGAACGATGTTACTTGTTGACATATGTCTTCAGATTGAGGACCTAGACAATGAGATCATATGTATGATAAGAGTACATACATTCTTGATATGTCCCTAGTCGAATATTAATGTGGAAAAAAATATATGACAGTAATACATAAGACTATAGTGTGTGTTGACTGATGATAGAGTCTCATTAGTCATCATATGTGATATCAAGTCAAACACGTAGATACATGTTAGAGAATGGTGTATCGAACAAACCCACATTGAGAGTGATACATGGATACCATGGAATGTTAGCCAAAATCAGCTCTCATAGTGATAGCGGTGACTGTGGTTCTAAGACCTAAATAATCACATGACGTTCAATGTACTTAGACGTCTTCTAATGTGACCTTGAATAAGAGTTGTCACAAAGGTGATGCTCGAGTGCATTGTAACACATGGGGATTGAGTGTGAGTGATGTAGATGGATTTTATATCTCCTATAGGAGATTGATATCTAGTCTTCTTGATAAGTGAGACTGAGAAATGCATGGCCATACTCATTTGATTCAATATGGGATATGTGAACTCACTTTAATCTTAGATAGACTTCTCTAGTTCAGGAAATATGGATTGAACGTTAAAGAGGATGATGATTTCGTGCCTCGAGTTCAATCAAGATATCAGAGATAAAGGAACAAATATGATCATGGTAACACGGATCACATATTGTAGGTTTAATTTGTTTTGAACTTTTTGAATTACTTGGGAAGCAATGATGTGCTTCTAGGTACCGATCATTGCTTGTAATGTCATAAGTTGGTTATGGACATTCACTACCAACACTTTAATTTGAGACCTATAGTGTCACACGTATAGGGTGCTCTTAGAATGGGCGTTTAATCATAAATGATGTTTAATTTGATAACTAAAGGTGTTTAGGCATTCAATTAAACAACTGAGGTTCAAAATTAATTGGCTGGACTCTGAACTAACTGATTCAAGTGTTGAACTAATCAGTTGGAGTGTCAGGTCAATTGAAATTGACATTCATTAAATAATGTCCAAACGAAGGCATGAACTGACTGGTTCACCTAATGAACTGACCCCTTCATGGTCCCAGTCAACTAGTTCATATGATGAAGCACCCAGTTCAATGGTCAATTCAATTGGATCAAGGATGGGTGTTGACCTCATGTTTTACATTAATCATGCATTGAATACCAATGTGATTCTGAATCAAAAACTACATGAACCAACCACTTGGGCATGCAAATCTACTCGTTTGGCATTTGTAGTTTCCATAAAATTTGTGAATTCAGTCTCTTTGACTCCTAGATCGACTAGAGCCATGACCCTGGCCTCTCCTACTAATAAAAGGGTAATGGGGGCTTCCAAGATACTACAATAAGCTCTAACAATTGTTGTCCTCTCTAGTTTTTGTAACGAATACAGAGCTTGATAAAGTTCTACCTGTAAAAGGGAGGAACAACAAGGGAGAGACAATTGTGGGAGAGTGAATCAATCCTAGAATATTGATGTTCAAAGGGACAACTCCTTCCCATTGGCTCTGGTAGCTCAACATGGAGTTCACTTGATCCACATGGACTACCATAGAGGCAGGAGGTTGTTTCCTATCTGTAGGAGGCTTCTGTCAATTGCCATCTGTTGTGTTGCTCTAGGAGGCTGTTGCTGACGACTGCTCAAGTGCCGCTTGAAGAAGCATGTTGTTGCTTGAAGAAAGATACACACTACTGCAAGGATATTGTCGCTAGACTTGCTCCAAGGCTAGGTATAATATTTCCAACCTTCCTTCCTTAATGCATCGTCATTGATGAGATCTTGTTGATTAGGGAATCTGGCATTAAATTTTTTTTTTGCTGCCATATTTTTGCCTTGATTTCCTTATGATGGTATCAGAACAACGACAATTTATGATGTATCTAGATTTAAATAGATGTGATTGGATTTATTTTGTTGCATACAATGTGAATATTAAACTAGTTAATGTGCACATCCGATTAATTACCACATATGATTCCACAAACGAATATACATATGATATGATATATGTGCAATCAATATGTGTCACCCTAAAAGGTGTTTTAATGGTGGATGTTAGTGTGGTTATGGACAAAGACCCTAGATTTGTGTGTGCATGGTTGTGGTTATTTATTCCTATTTATATCTAATTTTGCACATTGAGCCTCTCTCCTCTCTTCCAAATGTAAATTAATTCTCTTCTTCATATTTCCCCCCAAATGTAACTCGATCTTTTCCCTTTTACAATGTAATATGAAATGGGATAGTTTTAATTTATGTTTCATCATAAGAAGACATTCTGCACAAGATAAATCAACCAGCTCGTGTGACATATGGTCGACTAGAGGACTAAGGAGGCCAGACAATAGGAGGATGAATCGATCAATTGGTGGTCCAACAAATTGGCTGGAGGAGTCTAGACAGCGGCTGAACGTAAGACAAAAAACCATTTCTGGAGCCCAATTGAGTGACTAGGAGGCGATTTGATTGGTTTAAGAGTTAAACCGATCAACCCAAATTGGTTTAGGAACAAATCTTCACCAACAACAGGTTATACATATGACGTGGACCTTAGGAGGTATATATTCCTTATGGATCTAAGGAATTGCATTAGACTGGCCATAACCATCATTCATATTATTTTTATTGCGTGTTTTTCATTTTTGGTTATAGAATGTATATGATACATAAGTATGTGGTGATTATATATATATAGGGATTATTTTTAATACCCGCACGGGTAGCTACCCGCACACCCTTCGTGATATTTTTTTTAATTTCACAATTGTAGAGGAGCATTTTATCTAGCTCCCCAAAAAATTTGATCCAAAAATAATATCATTTGCCCCCCCCCCAAATAAAAAAACCCATCCATATATTTACTGACTGTATATTTTTTGCGCAATTACTCTTTTGCTCTCAGAGTTACTCTAGCGTACCATATAGTTACTCTTTTGATTCATAAGAGTTACTCCAGTGTACCATATAGTTACTCTTTTGACCCCGAGTTACTCCAACAGGTAGCGAAAATCTGGCTACCTACGCGGGTAACGAATGAACAGCCATATAAATATATATATATACATATATATGTATATATATGTATATATATGTATATATATATGTATGTATATATAGAGAGAGAGAGAGTCAGGATAGTGTACACTTTAGTGTACCGGAGGCACCGTACACCTTAGTAATTTTTGAAGATGCAATATTTTTTTGAAAAATATAAACTATTGATCTTCGTAATTATCATAAGAACATACTATATAATAAATTTTAGCTCATTTGGACACTTATAGGTCGTGCATCTAAAGGAGGAAAATATAATGTATTTCAAATTAGTTTTGTACGTCAACTTCTTCGTCCTTGGATGAGTGACTTACACTCATCCAAATGAGTTCAAATTTTGTATGTGACCTATTATTATTGTAACCATGAAGATCGACGTATTAAATTTTTAAAAAACATGGTCTATATAGGCAAACACCATTGAGGTGTACGGCGTGATCTGTACACTCAAGTGTATTCTAGCCTGACTCTCGCTCTCTCTTTCTCTCTCTCTCTCTCTCTCTCTCTCTCTCTATATATATATATATATATATATATATATATATATATATATATATATATATATATATATAATCCCTCAATATAATACAAAGTCTTAGATGATTTCCATTAGCAACACACATGAAAATCTTGATCGAACAAGCATAGGTTACACTATAGCATGGTTCTCCATCTATCTCATGGAAGTGTGATGGTAGGTATGTAGATATGCCAAAGTAGGGTACATATTCTATCATGTTGGCTTTTGGGTCAGGCTTAACTAGGTAATCTTAATGGGATTAAGTACCTAGAAGCATGCATATTATTGTGACAAAGAGTTGTGCACACCATCTATCCAAGAGTTACATGAGATGCAATTGACAATGTTGTCTACCTAAATAGTCAAGTTGTGGGCGATCAGCCAAAGCTGACTCATGATTTGATGAAACATTGATCCTAGATCACTAGAAGATTGCATGCTACAATCTTCCAAATTGATAAATGAGGATTATGAATTTGAACAAAATAGTGTGAGTGATAATTAATTAAAGGCCTAATTAATATTGACAAAACTTATCAAATCAAATTAATCAAAAATGTTTTGAAAATTTTGCAATATTTATTTATCGAATCTAATGAAAATCACAGACATGTTATCATTGTGATTAGTCCTTAAATAGGACAAACTAAATGGGATATACTTCCACATCTGGTTTAGGACTTTGGACAGTGTTATCACCAATGAACAGAAGCTCTATGTCCTTAAAGGACCAGAGCCAGAGGAACCCGCTCCAATTATTCCTAAGGCTAAAATGGATGCTAACTTGAAGCATGCCAATGATGCCACATACATCAAAGACCTTATGTTGAGTTGTATGAACTATGAGTTGCATGAACATCATGAAAGCATGGGCATTCTCAATATGGTAATGCATCTTAAGAAACATGTAATGCAAATAAGGTATAATGTCTCCAAAGTGTTGTTTTGAGTGCAAACTGACAGAGGGAGATCTAGGAGAACCCAATGTGCTCAATATGATTGGGAATATGGAGAAATTAGGATTTCCATTAGGTCAAGGAATGGCCATGAATATGATTCTACAATCATTGCCTGAATCATATAGCCAACTTATCGAGTGCTATCACTTGAGTAACATGGCTAAACTGTTGTCTGAGCTATTTGGCATGTTGATGTCATAGAACAAATGAGAAGAAGGACAAATATGTGATGGTGATCAATGGAAGTGGGTCTAAGGGAAAAGACAAGTCCAAGAAGATTTTTGAGGCTAAGATGAAGTCCAAGTATTTTGCACTCAATAAATGGAGAAGGGTAAGTACAAAAGGAATATGTCCTTTTCACTTAAATGATTAAGGAAGAAAGTGCCACCATTGTCACCATTATGTACATTGGAAAGGAATTGTACTCCTTATATAGGATCTTAGGAAGAATGAGGAGATAGAGATATCCACTTTAGGACCTGAGAAGAAGAAAGCTAGAACTGTACGGAGCAAGGGTTGTTTTCACTGTAGATGGAAGCAATCATTCATGGGCATGTAATAGAATTAGTGAATCACTATTATGTATCTGCCATTGATGAAAACACCAAGCATCTTGTATGTACAAGAATTATTGTTTCATCATATATGGAAATGCCCTATGTCGCATAATCTATAATTTATAATTGAAGTGACAAATTTGTATAACACATGTATTGAATGACTTAATGACATGAATACCTGTAGCATTGTCATCTAAACCATTTAGATGAGAATTGCATTTATAGAATCCATAATGATGGTTATCTAGACTATTTTCATTATTGAACCAACATAGACATGCGAGTCTTATTTATTGCACAATACAACAAAAGAATCTTCACTAGATGTAGTGGGAGAGTGGCTATTTTATTAGGGATCGTACATATTGATGTATATAGACCTTTTAGAATAAATGATAAAGGTAGTTACCAGTACCTCATTGTATTTATTGATGTTATTAGCAGATATGGAAGTTTGTATTCAATGAAATACAAGTATGAATTTCTTGAAGTGTTCAAGGAGATCATGAATGGAGTACTTAAAAACTTGGTTAAGACACTTCGATATGGTCGATCTTAAAATATTTTAAACCAAGAATTTTAGGACCTTCTGGAGAGACTGTCATAGTTTATCACAATGAACTCCACCTAAAACATAATAATATATCTAAAAGAAGGAATCACACCTTGTTGGTCATGGTGTCATTATTAATATATCTAGCTAATCTTACATTTCCTTTATGGGATATGCTTTACACTAACACAATGCATCATATAAATTGGTTCAAAAGACACGATATGATGTATGGCATGGAAAGTATCTTGATATGACTTTTATAAAGATTACGAATGAAATCTTATATAATAAAATTGTTTCTTGAAAAGCTTTCTCCACAATTCAAATAAATTGATTTTTGTTTAATACTACTTTTATTCCAATCTGAGAACAAAGTGTTTGTTGCCAGAATGAGTGAATTCCTAAATAAGAACATAGTTCCAAAGGAATCAATTAGAGAAAAGTATAACTCGAAAAGTGTAAGACCAACCAGAAAACAGTGAACCTAAAAGGCGTACAATAGAAACATTGATAATCACAAGATGTTGTGGAATCTCAAATTCCTCATGTAACACAAAACATCATAGATATCATAGAACATAACTTGATTTTGAAATATTATGACATCTTATAACTCAAGAATTCGATGATTTGATCATGGATAATGAGTCAACAACCTACCTAGAAGCTATTACGAGACTAGTGAAAGACCCCTGACCTTGCTTAAAATGTGGAACAATCTTATCTATCATAATTGAGTTCTTCAAACCTTAATATAACCTTTTTGAGTTTTTTTTTATCATGTGACAAGCTTAAGTTTCAAGTTTGGTCCAATTTGGGCACTGTTTGAGCAAGTTATGCAATTTTATGCACATTTTGGACTTTTCTGCAATTTACCCAAATCTAAGGTTTTACTTGCAATTTGTCACATGATTTATGTTTTTTAGATTTTTTTTATCATTTTTGATCTTGTTGATCCATGGGGTTCTTAGTTGCACCTTTGTTTGATGGTATTTCTCTTAAATGGTTTCTTAGGGGTTTTACCCCTTCATGGACGAGCTACCGTGTGATGCCATCAAATGATGGTCCCCCTATTTGGTTAAAATCTAATGGTCAACATCAGGTGGTGACAACCTATGGACACCTATATAGGTAGTAGGTCGATGGTTTTCTATTTTTGGTTCACTTGGATTGAGGGTTCACATAAAAGAGGTGGTAAATTGATGGTTCACCACTTAAGTGACTAGGGTTCCAAGGAACTGATGGTTCTTTTTCTTGGAGGTAGATGGTGTCTAGAGAGCCAATCATATGATGATTTTAATAGCATAAACTTGTAAAATTGTTTAATTTTCAATAAAAAGGCAAGCTTCCAATTTATGTTGTTTCATTCAGTTATTAGATAATGAAGTAACATAATAAATGTCTAGAGAATGATATTACTCAATGATGTATGTCTTCAGGTTTAAGACTTGAACAATGACATCATACGGATATTAAGAGTGTACATTCTCATTGTGTCCCCGATCAGTTGTTATTGTGGAATGTTGATTGACAACAATAACACATAAGATCAGAGTGTGAATTGGTTGATGACAGAATCTCATTAGTCAAGATATGGTAATATAAAACCAAGCACACAAATACATGTTAGAGAATAGTGTATCAGATAGATCCACCATGATATTAACACATGGAAACCATTACCATGGTAGTCATATTCATCTCTCACAAGTGATGGTGGTGTTTGTGGTTCTAAGACCTAAAATCACTACACTCATCACATGTCATCCGGTACACTTTGACATCATCAAACGCAATCCGAAAACATGGGTTGTTAAAATGGTGATGATTGGGTGACTATGACACATGGGGACTGATTGTGAGTGATAGAGATGGGATTTGTTCCTCCTACAGAAGTATTATATTTAAGGTTTCTTGATTGAAGAGACTGAGAAAAGCATGCCCATGCGCATGTGAGTCATTATGTGATATTGAGCTCACATATATCTTAGATAGTTTGCTCTGGTTCAAGAAACAAGATTGAATGTAGAAGAGGGTGGAAACTCCATGCCTCAAGTTAAATCTTGATATCAGAGACAAAGTAATTACACAAACACTGCAACACCATACACAGATTGTACGTTGAAGTCATTCTCCAACTTTTCATTCACTTGGGTAGCACTGATGTCCGACTAGGCACCACTCTTTGCTTGTGATGTCATAAGTTAGTTATGGACATTCACTACCAACATGATGTGGGACCTATAGGGTCACGCACAAGATATTGACCTAGAATAGGAGTTTTGATCATGAATGATGATTTGATTGATTACTAAAGTGTTTAGGTATTCAATTCACACAACAAATCAGTTGATTGGAATACCAAATTATCAGTTCAAGTGTTGAGATAATCATTTGGATTTTCAGGCTGATTGTATTGTGTATTGGCTCAGTTCTGCCAGAAATTCGGCACGAGACAACTGACTTGTGTGAGCGTGACGACCGTCTCGTGAGAGCGAGACACCAGATTGTGGAGAAATTTGAGTACATCAAGGATTCATATTGACGTCATGTTGGGCATTAATTGGATTTGAATTTGCCAAAATGATTGCAATTGGGAAAACATGAAATGACCATCTTACATGCGAGATGGCCATTTTGGTGCTCATAGGTTGTGAAATTTCAATAATTGTTGTGAAAATTCGTGATCTTCTGGTCCCTTCCACTCTCACATTGGCTAGGAAGTCTAACCCTGGCCTCTACTATAAATAGAGGGCAACCGAAGGCTTCCCAAGACACACAATTGAGAATCATCTGCTCTAAAAATTGTTGCCCTCTCTGGTTGTGGTGACCAAGAGATCCCAAGAAAGTCCTACCAGACTATGGAGGGACAACACGGGAGAGAACAACTAGATTCATTGTGGGAGAGAAACTTGGTGACTAGTACACCAATGGGAGGGAAAAATCCTTCCTATATGCTCTACTAGAATGAAAGGAGTTCTAGAAAGTCTGTGTGGACTTCTCTATAGGTAGTGGGTAGTTGTCTACCACTAGGAGAGAAGCGTCAACCTGATGTCCCTGGTGCATACCAGGAGGTGCAATAGTCCTGCTGTCTGTGGTGTAGTTCAGAGGGCGCAACAGTCAGATGAGTCCCAATAAAACTAGATGACAATTGCACATCTACAACAATGAGGAGATGTCACTGGACTTGCTCCAGGACTAGGTATATCCTTAAAACCATCCTTCCCATATTATAGTTATTGATGTGATCTGCTAGATTAATGGGGGATATGGTAGTAAAATTTTGTTTCTGCTGCCGAATCTGTCACCATATTTCCCTACATTGGTATCTGAGCCAATGTCAAACTACTATATTATGGGATATGATGCATTTTGGTTTTATCATTTAATTATTGCATATGATGTGAATAATTTTGTTTAATCAAATACCACAAAAATATCAAACTAATATATATATGATACATATATGCAATTCACACGAGTCACCCTAAAAGTAGTTTTCATGGTGGATGTGTAACCTGGTTATGCCCAATAACCCATATTATCTATGCATGGTTATGTGATTGGTTAGTCTTATTTATCTCAGTCTGTGTACTAAGCCTATATCTTATATTCCCAATGTAAAGTTAATTATCTTCTATCTTTTATCCCCTCGAATGTAACGTGGGGTTTCCATATAATATCGTAATAGTAGGATAGTTTACTAACCTGTTATGATGAAGAAGGAGGAAATTTTGGCGAGCCAACAAGGAGTCTGAAGGACCAGATGAACCAACCATTTGTAGGAGCCAAACAATCAACTACAGGATGACAAATTGGTTGTTTGGAGGATCTAGACGACGGACTAGAGGCGACCAACCAACCGGCCAAGAGGCGAATTGATCGGTTCAAGGGTTGAACCTATCGACCCAGATTGGCAAGCAAGGATCTTCATCAACTTTTTTTTGCATGTGATGTTGTCCTAGGTTGTGGTAATTCCTTGTGGTTCCAAGGAATTACAATAGGATGGCCATAACCATCACTTTTGTTTATTGCATATTTTCGTTGTGGAAAATAGCATGTATACGGTGTGTACTATATATGCGGTGATTGGATAAAGTATTTGTATTTATACAAACTCCATCAATTAAAATATTAAGTCTTAGATTCTTTCCAAAAGTATCACACATGAAAATCTTGATCGACCAAGCGTACTTTCTACCCTAGAATGTGTGTGTTGTCTATCTCATGGAAGTGTGATGGTGATAGTGTAGTTCATGCCATAGCGGGGTGCATTATTATCGTGTTGGCTTTTGGGTCAGGTTTAAACTGGTGATTTGTAGAGAGTCTAAGTCCATAAGCAAGTAGAGGACTATGGAAAGAAGGTGTGCATATCATCTATCTAAGAGTTTCATATGATGCAATTGTCATGATTGACTACCTTGAAAATTGACTATGGACGTTGGTGTGGGTCAGGTAATAGTTGAATTATATTGGATCTCGGTTCACTAGAATATTGTATGCTACAATATTCCGGATTTATATGTGAGGGATATCAATTTGAATAAGATTGAGGGAGTGATAGTTAATTAAAGACCTAATTAATATTAACTTTTCAAATCAAATCAATTCAAAAGGTTTTAGACAAATGCAAATTTTCTCTTGTAGAATCAAATGGAAAACACTCAATAATTGTGATCGGATGAATTAAATGAGATTTATTTCCATAACCAGTTCAAGACCTTGAGAAATGTTCTACATGATCATGAAACACCAGTTCTAGTATCCACTCCATACTCACCTAAGACTGACATGGATGCTTCTTTGAAGCATGCCAATGATGTAGTAGACATCATGAACCTTATTCTAGGTTGTATGAACTATGAGTTGCACACAAAAAATGATAAGCAAGAAATGTATAAAGTCTCTTAGGCACTATTTGAGGGATATCCAATAAAGCCTCATGTTCTCAATATGATTGGGCATGTGGACCATCTAGAGACATTGGGATTTCGTTTAGGACAAGAGTTGGCCACATATATGATTTTGCAATTGTTTCCTAAATCACATAGCCAATTTATCAAGTGTTATCACTTGAGTAACATGGCTAGACCACTGTTAGAGTTGCTTGACATCTTGATAAGTGTCGAAGCACAAATGAACATGGACAAATTTGTGATGGTGATCAACAGAGTTGAGTCCAAGGACAAAGGCCAGGCCAAAAAGGGTTTTGTGGCTAAGCTAAGGTCTAAGTCTTTTGCACTCAAAATAAGCAGAAGGATAAGGGATCTAGGAACATGAATCAAGGGATTGAGATCTCTACTTCTAGTATTGACATAATTGAGATTAGCTTCACTACTTCTTCATCATGGGTACTAGATATTGAATGTGGATCACACATTTGTTCAAACGTGAAGGATTTGAAAAGAAGTAGACCTTTAGAGAAAGATGAGGTAGAACTGTGCGTTTCTAGTGGAGTAAGAGTTGCTTCCAGTGTAGTTGGAACCTATGAGTTAACTCTACCAAGTGGGCTTGTAATAGAGTTAGAGGACTGCTATTATGTACCTACCATTAATAGGAACATCAACATCTATATCTTGTTTGGACAAGAAAGGATTCAAATTTCTTATAAAGAATGGAATATGTTCTATTAGTAAAGATGGGATATTTTATGGAAGTGCCCCAATGGCTTATGGTCTATACTTGACAGATCTAGAGACTAGCATATATAACTTCAATACCAAAATACAAAATCCCAATCACTCAAATCAAACATACATTTGGCATTTTTGTCTAGGGCACATACATGAGAAATGCATCTCCAGACTCCATAAAGATGGTTATTTGGACTCTTTTGATTTTGAATCAATAGAGACATGTGAATATTATATATTGGGAAGATGGCCAAGGCTCCATCTACTGGTAGTAGTGAGAAAGCTAGTGAGCTATTAGGACTCCTACATACTGATGTATGTGGGCCTTTCAGAACAAATTCCATAGGTGGTTATCAGTACTTCATTACCTTCAACTGATGATTTCAGTAGGTATGATTATGTTTACTTGATGAAACATAAATAAAAAAACTCTTGAAAAGTTCAAGGAGTTAATGAATGAAGTACATAACCAACTTGGAAAAATTATTAAGGAACTTAGATCTGATAAAGGTGGGGAATACTTAAGCCAAGAGTTTGAGGGCCTTCTATGAGCATGTAGTATTGTATCGCCATGGAGTCCACCTAGAACACCACAACGTAATGGTGTATTACAAAGAAGGAATCACACATTGTTAGATATGGTGTGATCAATGATGAGTTTTACTGATCTTCCAACTTCTTCTGGGTACATTCTCTTCAAACCACCGCGTTTACACTTAATCACGTACCATCTAAATTAGTTCAAAAGATACCATTTGAGATATGGCATAGGAAACGTCCCGATGTGTCTTTTATGAATATTTGGGGGTGTGAAGATTATGTTAGGAGAATGATTCCTTAAAATCTTGGCCCTGAGTCTAATAAATGTTATTTTGTTGGAAATCCCAAAGAAATAAGGGGTACAACTTTTATACTGACAACAAAGTGTTTGTTGTCAGGATAGTTGTATTCCTTGAAAGGCAATTTATTTCTAAAGAAATCAGTGGGACAAAAGTGGAACTCGAAGAGGTTTGAGACCAAGAACAAGGAGACTCACAAATTATTGTGGAATCTCAAACTCCTCAAGTAACACAAGAACCTCACAGATCTAATAGAATAGGCCTTGAACATGAGATATATGGATATCTTGTAACTCTAGAAGGCAATGAATTGGTCATAGATGTTGATACAATTACCTATCCATATGCTATTAAGGGACTAGAGTCTAAAAAATGGCTTGAGGCCATGATATCTGAGATGGAATACATGTATGTATGGACATTGGTGGATCCACCTAAAGGGGTAAAACCCATAGGGTGCAAGTGGATCTTCAAGAAGAATACTGACATGGATGGTAAAGTAAAAACCTATAAGGACATATCAGTTGCAAAGGGTTTTAGACAAGTTCAAGGTGTTTACTATGATGAAACCTTTTCTCCAGTAGCCATGGTTAAGTCCATCAAGATCATGCATGTTATTGCAGCTTATCATGACTATGATATTTTGAAAATGGATATTAAATTTGCATTCCTTAACTAAAATCTTCTTGAGGATGTGTATATGACACAACTTGAGGGTTTTATAAATCCAAAGTTTTTAAATAAAGTCTGTAAGCTACAAAGGTCAATCTATGGATTAAAGAAAGAATCTTGGAGTTGGAATCTTTTTTTTTATGAGACAGTCAAAGAGCTTGGCTTTATTCAAAATGAAGGTGAACCTTATGTGTACAAGAAGGTTAATGGGAGCATAGTGACATTCCTCATATTGTCATACTATTGATGGGCAATGACATCCCTACTTTACAAAAGGTAAAGAAAAGGCTTAAAAATACATTTTCTATGAAATACTAAGAAGAAGCATCCTACATCTTTGGCAAAAATATCTATAGAGATAGATCCAAAAGGCTTCTTGGACTAAGTCAAAGAACATACATTGACAAAGTGTTGAAGCAGTTTAGCATGGATAAGTCAAAGAGAGGAAACCTGCCTATGCATCATGGTGTCCCCATCTCTAGAGCTCAATGTCCTAGTTCGTGTGAAGAAAAGGAACACATGAGTTTGATTCCATATGCCTCTACAATTTGATCAATCATATATGTGATGTTATGTACCCATCTACATGTCTCACATGCCTTGAGCATGATGAGCATATATTAGTCAGATCCAGATGAAGCTCATTGGGCATTCGTGAAGAACATCCTCAAGTACTTGAGAAGGACTAAGGATCAGTTCTTAGTCTATGGCAAAGAGGAAGAGTTGGTGGTAAAGGGTTACACCAATGCAAGCTTCCAGACTGATCAAGATGATTGCAAATTGCAATCAGGATTTGTGTTTTGTCTAAACGACAAACCTATAAGCTAGAAGAGTTCCAAGCAAAAAATAGTTTCTTATTCTACAACAGAGGCTAAGTATATTGTTGCATCGAATGCAATAATGGAGCTTGTATGGATCAAGAAGTTTATCTCTAAACATGGGGTTGTTCCAAGCATCAACAATGTAATTGAGCTATATTGTGAAAACAATGGAGCTATTACACAAGCTAAGGATCCCAGATCTCATCAGTGATCAAATCATTTACAAAGGTGGTATCAACTCATACGAGAGATCATACATTGAGGAGATGTAAATATTTGTAGAGTGTCAACTGAGAACAATGCTACAGACCCCTTGACAAAGGCATTTTCACAGCAGAAGCATGATGGTAATGTAAGGTCACTCGGAATAAGATTTGTGGGTGATTAGCTCTAAGTTCAAGTGAGAGTCTGTTGGTATGTATGCCCAGTGAGCCAATCATATGATGAATGTAATGACATTAACTTGTAAAATGATTTGATTATTAATAAAAAGTGAAGCTGCCAATTTATTTTGTTTCTTTTAGTTATGAGATAATGAAGTAACATAATAAATGTCTACAAAATGATATTACTCAATGATGTATGTCTTCAGGTTTAGGACCTGAACAATGAGATCATATAGATGTTAAGAGTGTATATTCTCATTATGTCCCGGATCGATTATTATTGTGGAAGGTTGATAGACAGCAATAACACATAAGATCAGAGTGTGAGTTGGTTGATGACAGAATCTCATTAGTCATGATATGTCAATATTAGGATCCTGGTTAGCATGCATGTTTAGACTGTGTAATTTTCTATTTTTCAATATGTAAATGTAATCCAAGTTGTAATAATTCATGTTGTAAATATACATGTTATTGTTGAGAAATGTTATGGTTGTATGTTCATGTATGCGTATTATGCTTCCGCATCGCTCTCTGAAATGATTGTCTAACATTTTCAGATTTGTCCTCTCGAGCCTTCTAAGTCTCAAGGCGGTAGAATCCAGGGACGCTACAATGACGATGATGATGATGATTCACTGACATGTAGAAAAATTACAACACTAACTGGACATAATCAAGTCCAAGTTGGGCATATTTAGGTCCAAACTAGGTGCAATAAAGTCCGAACTGAGCTCAAGTTCGAACCGGGCACATTCAAGTCCAACCTGGACAAATTGGATTGATTGCGGGTGTGATACATGTAAAAGCAAGCACAATACATATGAAACTTAGTGTAATAGTAAAGAAGAAGAGATGATGATGATGATGATGAAGATAATGACGATGATGATAATGATGCACTGACAAGTAGGTGCATTACAACACTGACTAGCCATAATAAAGTCCAAATCGGGCATATTTAAATCTAAATTGGGTGCAATCAAGTCTGAACTAAGCTCAAGTTTGAACTGAGCACATTCAAGTCTAAACTGGACAAATTGGATTGATTGCTGGTGTGATACATTTCAAAGTGGGCGCAACACATATGAAACTGGGTGCAATCATGAAGAAGAAGAAGAACAGATGATGATGATGATGAAGACAATGACAATGATGACGACAATGATGACGACGACGACGAAGATGATGATGATGATGCACTGACAAGTAGGCGCATTACAAGACTAACTGGCCAAATCAAGTCCAAATTGGACATATTGAAGTCTAAATTGGGCACAATCAAGTCTTAACTTAGCTCAAGTCTGAACTGGGCACATTCAAGTCCAAATTGGACAAATTGGATTGATTGCGGGTGTGATACATGTCAAAGTGGGCGCAATACATACGAAACTGGGTGCAATCTTGAAAAAGAATAAGAAGATGACGAGATGATGATGATGATGATGATTATTATTATTATTATTATTATTATTATTATTATTATTATTATTATTATTATTATTATTATTGTTATTATTATTATTATGCACTAACAAGTAGGTGCATTTGGTGCGCCCCCACTAATGGTGTTACACACTACTTAATTGGAGTTTGAATAGATGCAACCTCACGTATAGGAGCACAGAGTGGATTGACTTTCGATATTTATAATGACCTAAACTTAAACACACCTATGTTTACAAAAACACTATCCTACAAGCGCATAGGGTCATGTTGTAGTATAGGATGTCGGTAAGTATAGGGTCAATCCACAGGGAGAAAAGGGGGCACTAGAGCTAGGTTTGTTTTGATAGGTTCCTACTGTGGAGACTAGGGTTAAGGGTGCAAATTTTGTTTTAATTATTTAACTATGATGAGCAAGAAAGCAATTAAAGATGAGAATGAAATTTAAGTTGATGCTAGACTAGATCAAGGCTAATTAAGCAAGAAAAGACTAAGCTAGGTATGAAAATGCAATTCACACTAAGGCACACAACAAGAATAAGAGAGCAATTAAAGAGATAAACTAGCAAGAACAAAGCAAGAAAAGGGAAGGAATCTATCAAAGCAGGAAAAGAGCTAACTAAGACAACACTAGCTAAGCAAGAAAGAAACTAGGGTTTTAAAGCAATTAATTAAGGTGTGGGATGCTTAGGGGATGCACTTATAACTTAAGTTAGGGGTGACATATAAGCATTATGGTTCCATTTATATTATCCAAACCAAACAACAAGTTAGAGTTTAAAAAATTAACCTAAGCTACTAACTGGCCATGCATATGCTAGGTAGTGTATAGGGAAACTAGTCCCTAACACCCCCTACTACCCTTGCAAGGTTCAATTGGGTTAGTGATTAGGTTCAATTCAATTAGAGTCTAATCAAGTCTAGGTTTATAGATTAGACATTCCTAGGGCATTTAGGGGCCGAGGATAGTAATGGGGAGGTGAAATTAGGGTTTTGGACCTCAATTCCCCCCACATTCTAGCCTTGAGAAGGCTCCATACTAATTGCACTAGATTCACCTAATCTAGCTACTTAGATCTCTCACTTAGGCTTAGGGAGATTGATTAGGATGTATGAAGATGGGAGGCAATGTAGGGATCCAAGAATTGGGCTTAGGGGCATATCCCAAAATTCACACATATAAGCAATTTTCCTAAATTCCTAGGTGATTTCACACACAAACCAATAAGAAATTCATGGAGAATGAGATAGAAATAGAAAATAATCATTAGAAAATGGAATTACAAAGTTTATGTATCATTTTCTCCCCAACATGGTATCAAAGTAACATTTTACACCCCAAACAGCCCACCCAAGGGGCCTAGCTACTCATAACAATGCAAAGTACAAAAAGAGAAGAGAAAGAGATAGAAGAAGCCATGGAGCTCAATGTAGATGAAGAAAGCCTCCCCTTCATCTACTACAGGGCATCCTTTTCTCTCCTCTAAGGTGTAGGGGCAAGGAATGATGGTAGAAATGGGTGGAAATGTAAGGAAACTAGGGTTTTGATGGTGGAAATGGTGAAATGAGGTGGAAATGGAGTGGAATGTCTAAGGGGGAAAAATAGGGATCTAAGAGGTGGTAGGAGGTAGCTAACCCCGACCTACATCTGCCACCCCCCTATATATAGGTGTAGGGGAAGCACTAGGTCAAGTAGTGGTAGTATCAGAAAAGTAGTGCAGAAGTAACTAGGTTTTGTGAGTAGCACGACCGTTGTGGATCACCACGGCCGTGGTGGGTAGGGGTGAGCACGGTCATGGTGGGGTAGAATGGCCATTGGAATTAAAATGTGAAAATCATAGGTTGAGGGTCACTTTTGTACTGAAGTTGGCACGGTCGTGGTGGTGTAAGGGTAGAACGGTCGTGGTGGTCACTACGGCCATGGGGGAAAATAGAATGAACAGGGGAATTTTGGGTTTCTGGAACTAGTAGCACGGTCGTGCTGGGAACTCCCAAAATGGCCATTCTTGATAGCACGACTGTTCTGGCCAATTGAGTCAATTTTTGAAGATTTTGCTGATTGGGGAATACGACTTTCCACAAAATTCTATATGTATCTATGAGATCGAGTATGGAATTTTGTTTACTCACTTTAAATTGAGTATTTGTTTCCCTCCTTTTCATGCTAGGATTGGATCCAACCTATTCTTGAAATAAACAACTTGCACACACTCCCTTTCCAAAAAAAAATCAACACACCAAGCACTACACTTAGATTTATTAGATTTTTTGCTAAAAAATCAGATGTCCCAGAACGGCCATTCCATGGTAGCACAGCCGTTCTGGGGTCCTTCCCCTGCATTTGAGTCTTGTCCATCCATAAAGGTGTGTGCTTCAATACATTCTTTGACCACTTGGGGTAGTTTGGGAGTGGTTTCCAGCCTCATTTTGGGCTCCTCCAAGCCTGGGGAAACCCTAGATTCAACCATCTTCTCTCCATTCCATCACATAGTGGCCAAAGTACCCAAAAAACATGCAAATAATGTCCATAAGTGCATTTTACACAAATATGCATATTGAGGGAGATAACATGTTATCTAATAGGTATATATGTGATTGAAATGCAAAATGATGCAAGATGAAGCCCTAAAATAGGGCAAACTTGAAACATACTTGTCCTCAAGTATGCTCCAACTCAACGTCTCTACAATTTTTCCACAATCAAGAAATGACAAAGCAAAGTAAAGGATGGTTATTGCTGAATGGGATCAATAGTGACTAAGTACATGCATTCCACCTCTCTCCTCTCCTACTTTCACAAATGAATCATCAAAATAGCACAAAGCTTATGAACTTCACATATAGTGCATAAAACATACAAGCTATCCATATTTCTTTCATGTAGTTCCAGGTACACCGTTTCATGATGGCGTTAATCAAGGATGACTAGGAGTGCTATTTCACCTTCATGCTTTCAACCTTATGTTTCAAACCACACCAAATGACCAACATGGCTACGGCAAAATGAGTTAGGTTTGATGTTTTTTAGGTTTGATATTTCCTAGCTCAATGGGTATGAAAATAGAGCAAAAGGGTTGTGGTAAGATTTTGTTCTTTACTTAGATGCTCTTAAATAGGAGCACCTTTTATTTTCATTTTGCATTTTTTTTCTTTTTCTTTGCCCTTGGAGTAGATAGGGCATATGGTGATGAGAGTGAAGTGGTGAGATGTAGATGTGGCCACCCCAAACTTTTAGAGGTGGCCACAGCTAATATGTGCACTTTGGCATCCTTTCATGAGACAGAGGGGTAAGAAGATGGTGAGTGAATAGTATGGTCAAAGAGGGGTCACTGGCATGATTCTCAACATAAGGTATCCTAGATGAAAATTAGTTCAACACTTCATCCGACAATGTCACACCACATGAATGAACAACTTGAATATACTTCAATCAAGTGATTTCATAGGCACTAAGCGCTCATATCTTTCTCAAGTCACAATTCAACCAAATCATTCAGAAACACAAGAGAGGTGATGCACATGTAAAAAGTCAAGATTTGATGACATTTAGTAATAAACAATGATAATTCACTTGCATTTGTCAAAGGTCGTCATTTTTAATCTGAAAAATAGAGATTGGGTTGAAACACACTTTTAGGCAAGAAATCTCAAATTTGGGCAAAATTGGCCAAAACGGTGCCAAGTTGCCTTCACTCACATCTAAGCCTACATTATTGAAACTAAAGCAGTAAATAAGCAAATACTAGCTAAAACATGCAAAAATTACCAAAAATCTACATGATATGCAATGCATGACAAAAAGAGCATTTTTTTGTAATTATGCAAAAATGACAAGGAGGCAAACTACATGGCATGCAAGTATGAAAAGAAGGTAAACTGTAAACTAGATAGAAAAAACAAATAAAAAGTAATCAGATGAGATAGGGAATCAACAAAATAAGATGAGAACTGAGGGATTCTTACCCTACCACCCAAACTTTTTAATCATGTTGTCCTCAGCATGAAACTAAAGCTTAGGAATGATAGGGTAGAAGTCATGGATGTGGTGGTGGTCCTCCCTATGGTGGGGGTGCTGGTAGTAATGGCCCCAATACTCCACCTGTGGAGGCATGTATGTCTCCTGGTAACCAGAATGTGATCCCCAAAAATCCTCCCCACATTGGGAGTTCCTCTACGCCTGCACATGTTGGTAGTGGTACATGTGGTTAATATGATGATGCATCTGTTGTTGATCTAACCACATGGACTGTTGTGTCTGCTGAATTGCCTCCAACTATGCATGAATGGCTGACATGTCATATGCATTTGTTGGAGGTGGTTGTGCATCAAAGTCCTCCCCTCTCAGTCGTATGCGGCATGGCTGCTCAAAAATGTGTTGCTGCTCTGGCACATTTGTCTCTCCCTCTTCTTCTTGTAAAGACACATTTTGTACAGTTAACCCCTCTCTTGGGTGCTCCTCTTCATACTGTGCTATCACCTCAGAAAAATTCTCTGATGAGCAAGAAAAGTCTATGATGAGAAAGAAAGCAATTAAAGATGAGAATGAAATCTAAGTTGACCCTAGACTAGATTAAGGCTAATTAAGCAAGAAAAGTCTAAGCTAGGTATGAAAATGCAATTTACATTAAGGCATGCAAGAATAACAAGACAACAATTAAAGAGATAAACTAGTAAGAACAAAGAAAGAATAGGGCAAGAATCTATCTAGGAAGGAAAAGATCTAACTAAGATAACACTAGCTAAGTAAGAAAGAAACTAGGGTTTTAAAGCAATTAATGAAGATGTGGGCTGTTTAGGGGATGCTTATCACTTAAGTTGGGGGGTGACATATAAGCATTATGATTCCATTTAGATTATCCAAACCAAACAAAAAGTTAGAGTCTAAGAAATTAACCTAAGCTACTAACTGGCAATGGATACGCTAGGTTGTGTATAGTGGAACTAGTCCCTAACACCCCCCACTACCCTTGCAAGGATCAATTGGGTTAGGGATTAGGTTCAATTCAATTACAGTCTAATCAAGTTTAGGTTTCTAGATTAGACATTCCTAGGGCATTTAGGGGTCGAGGGTAGCAATGGGGAGGTGAAATTAGGGTTTTGGACCCCCAATTCCCCCACATTCTAGCCTTGAGAAGACTTCATATTAATTGCACTAGAGTCACCTAATCTAGCTACTTAGATCTCTCAGTTAGGCTTATGGAGATTGATTAGGATGTATGGAGATGGGAGGAAACCTAGGGATCCAAGAATTGGACCTAGGGACAAATCCCAAAATTCACACATATAAGCAACTTTCCTAAATTCCTAGGTGATTTTACACACAAACCAACAAGAAATTCATAGAGAATTAGATAGAAATAGAACATAAATATTAGCAAATGGAATTACAAAGTTTACATATCATTCCCCCCCCCCAACATGGTATCAAAGTAACATTTTACACCCAAACAACCCACCCAAGGGGCCTAGCTACTCATAACAATGCAAAGTACAAAAAGAGAAGAGAAGGAGATAGAAGAAGCCTTGGAGCTCGGTGTAGATGAAGAAAGCCTCCACTTCAATTGTTGTAGGGCATCCTCCTCTCTCTCCTCCAAGGTGTAGGGGCATGGAATGATGGTGGAAATGGGTGGAAATGGAAGGAAACTAGGGTTTTGATGGTGGAAATGGTGAAATGGAGGTGGAAATGGAGTGGAATGGCTAAGGGGAAAAAATGGGGAGCTAATAGGTGGTAGGAGGTAGCTAACCCTAACCTACAACCACCACCATCCTATATAAAGGTGTGAGGGAAGCATTAGGTCATGTAGGGGTAGTATGGGAAAAGTAGTGTTGAAGTAGCTAGGTTTTGTGAGTAGCATAGCCGTGGTGGTTCACCACGGCCATGGTGGGTAGGGGTGAGCATGGTCGTGGTGGGGTAGAATGACCGCTGGAATTAAAATGTGAAAATCTCAGGTTGAGGGTCACCCTTGTACTGAAGCTGGCATGGTCGTGGTGGTCACAATGACTGTGGGGGGAATATAGAATGAACAAGGGAATTTTGGGTTTCTAGGACTGGTAGCATGGCCGGTCTGGCCAGCACGGCCGTGCTGGGAACTCCCAAAATGGCCATTCTTGATAGCACGGTCGTTTTGGCCAACTGGGTCAATTTTTGAAGATTATGCTGATTGGGGCATGTCCCAAAATGGCCATTCCATGGTAGTACGACCGTTCTGGGGTCCTTCCCCTGCATTTGAGTCTTGAACTTGGTCATGCATAAAGGTTATTGCTTCAATACATTCTTTGACCACTTGGGGTAGGTTGGGAGTGGTTTTGGCCACATTTTGGGCTCTTCCAATCCTGGGAAAACCCTACATTCAACCATCTTCTATCCATTCCATCAAGTAGTGGCCAAAGTACCTGAAAAACATGCAAATAAGGTCCATAAATGCATTTTACACAAATATGCATATTGAGGGAGATAACATGTAATCTAATAGGTATAGATGTGATTGCAATGCAAAATGACACAAAATGAAGCCCTAAAATAGGGCTGAATCAACATTACAACTCTAACTGGTCATAATCAAGTCCAAAGTGGGCATATCTTAATCAAAATTGGGTGCAATCAAGTCTGAACTGAGCTCAAGTCCGAAACAGACACATTCAAGTCCAAACTAGATGAATTGAATAGATTGCGGGTGTGATACATGTCAAAGTGGGTGCAAGACATATGAAATTGTGTGTATCCATGAAGAAGAAGATGTAGAGATGATGATGATGATGATGATGATGATGATGATGATGATGATGATGATGATGATGATGATGATGATGATGATGATGATGATGATGATGATGATGATGATGATGATGATGATGATGATGATGATGATGATGATGATGATGATGATGATGATGATGATGATGATGATGATGATGATGATGATGATGACGACGACGATGACGATGATGACGACGACGACGACGACGACGATGATGATGATGATGATGATGATGATGATGATGATGATGATGATGATGATGATGATGATGATGATGATGATGATGATGATGATGATGATGATGATGATGAGGCACTGACAAGTAGGCACAATAAAATAGTAGCTTGACATAATCAAGTCCAAACTGGGCATATTTAGGTCTAAATTGGGTACAATCAAGTCCAAACTGAGCTCAAGTCTGAACCATGCACACTCAAGTCCAAATTGGACAAATTGGATTGATTGCGGGTGTGATACATGTCAAAGTGGGAAAAATACATATGAAACTTGGTGTAATCATGAAGAAGAAGAAGAAGAAGTAGAAGAAGAAGAATAGATGATGATGAAGATAATGATGAAGATGATGATGCACTAATAAGTTGGCACATTACAACACTAACTGACCATAATCAAGTCCAAATTGGGCATATTTAAGTCTAAATTGAGCACAATCAAATCTGAACTGAGCTCAAGTCAGAAGGAGACACATTCAAGTCCAAACTGGACAAATTGGATTTATTGCGGGTGTGATACATGTCAAATTGGGTGCAATACATATGAAACTGGGTGCAATCATGAAGAAGAGGAAGAAGAGTTGATGATGATGATGTTGATGATGATGCATTAACGAGTAAGAACATTACAACACTAACTAGCCATAATCAAGTCCAAATTGGGCATATTTAAGTCTAAATTAATTGTAATCAATTATGAACTAAGCTCATGTCTGAACTGGGAAGATTCAAGTCCAAATTGGATAAAATGTATTGATTGCAGTGTGATACATGTCAAAGTGGGCTTAATACATATGAAACTGGGTGCAATCATGAAGAAGAAGAAGATTTGATGATGATGAAGAAGAAGATAATGACGATGATTTTGATGATGATGCACTGACAAGTAGGCGCATTACAACTAACTGGAGATAATCAAGTCCAAACTGGGCATATTTAATTCTCAATTGGGTGTAGTCAAGTCCAAATCGGGAACATTCAAGTCCAAATTGGACGAATTGGATTGAATGTGGGTGTGATACATGTCAAAGTGGGCGCAATACATATGAAATTGGGTGCAATCATGAAGAAGAAGAAGAAGAATAATTATTGATGGTGATGATGAAAATAATGACATCGATGATGATGATGATGATGATGATGCACTTACAAGTAGGCACATTACAACACTAACTGGAAAAAATCAAGTCCGAACTGGGCATATTTAAGTCTAAATTAGGTGCAATCAAGTCCAAATCGGGCACATTCAAGTCCAAACTAGACAAATTTGATTGATTGAGGGTGAGATACATGTCAAAGTGGGCGTAATACATATGAAACTGGGTGGAATCATGAATAAGAAGTAGAAGAAGAATAAATATATTTGATGACAATGATGATGAAGATAATGACGACGATGATAATGATGGTGATGCACTATCAAGTAGGTGCATTACAACAGTAACTGGAAATAATCAAGACAAAATTGGGCATATTTAAGTCTAAATTGGGTGCAATCAAGTCCAAATTGGGCACATTCAAGTCCAAACTAAATGAATTGGATTGATTGCGGGTGTGATACATGTCAAAGTGGGTGTAATACATATGAAAATGGGTGCAATCCTGAAGAAGAAAAAGAAGAAGAAGAAGAAGAGTTGTTGTTGTTGTTGTTGATGATGATGATGATGATGATGATAATAACGACGATGAGATGATAATGATGATGCAGTGACAAGTAGGCACATTACAACACTAACTGGCAATAATTAAGTCCAAACTGGGTATATTTAAGTCTAAATTAGGTGCAATCAAGTCCAAACCAGGCACATTCAATTCCAAACTAGACGAATTGGATTGATGCGGGTGTGATACATGTCAAAGTTGGCACAATACATATGAAACAGGGTGCAATCATGATGATGAAGAAGAAGAAGAAGAAGAAGGGATTATGATCATGATAATGAAGATAATGATGATGATGATGATGATGATGATGATGATGATGAAGATGATGATTATGATTATGATGATGATGATCATGATGATGATGATGCACTAACAAGTAGTCACATTACAAAACTAACTGGCCATAATCAACTCCAAACTAGGCATATATAAGTCTAAATTGGGTGCAATCTAGTCCAAACTGAGCTCAAGTCAGAACTGGGTACATTCATGTGACGTCCCCGGATTTTCTAAAACTTAATCTGATGTGTGACGTCCAAATTGAAACCCTCACCTCAGCGAGAATCCCAATTTAAACATCCCACACTAGGCTAAGAAGAAGAAAATCAGAGGAAGTCATAAGGAAACAATAGTAGCACATGCACATGAACAATAATAAAACCATACACACATGTTCACCATTCAACATATAATTACAACATGAATTGTTACAACATTTGATATTACATATTGAACAGCAAACTATAACATATACACGTACTACATCTAAACTACAGGATCTTAAGACAACAGGTCCACCTGTACATCAGCTCGCTACACAACTCTCTCTATCCTGGATCTTCAAGAGCATAACCAAAACCTAAACAAAAGATTACATGCGGTACACGTCAGCACAATATTTCATGAATATTGTACTGAGTACGCCTACGTGTCTTTTATTTACCTCTCATCATATCTTGGCAATAAGATAAAACTAATACTTGGCAGCATTAAACAAAATATAAGAAAAGGCGTATAGTTGCACAAAGATATTTGTTACCAGAAGAGAACACATATTTTAGGCACATTTCCATTATATGTAAACTTGATCAACCACATGCACTATTCTAGCAAAGAGATTTAGTGCTCACATGTACTATTCTGCCAAAGAGATTTAGTACTTCACAAATGCACTATTCTGCCAAAGAGATTTAGTGCTCACATGTACTATTCTGCCAAAGAGATTTAGTACTATCATCAATGCACTATTCTACCAAAGAGATTTAGTGATATCATATAATGGACCAGATATCTTATGTTTCATGTGTTCATAGAAATAAGTATGGAGAATCAAGCAGGATATCATACAAGAACAATCACTTCATCCAATACCATATGCCAAGTATTCTACTACACATATAACACAAGCATATTGTATAATAAGCCAAGTAAGAGGTAATAGCGTACCTTCCAAAGAGACATCCTAATCACATATTCCTCATGTCAACTCTAACCTCTTGGTCAACCCTGATTAAGACAAGATCATATACTATCATCAGATTCTCGTCTTATTATATCTCATATTAACCCTAATCGTGTTCATTAGGGCTTCACTTAGCTCCTTAGGATATTCTTATCATTACTTGCATTCTTGTCTTAGAATTATCATACTGATGTCATATTCCTGGTTATGACTCATTATCTGAACATTATCTTCCATAGCATTTTTGTGCACATTAATTAACCCTAGGTTACATCATTAACCTAGATTAGGGTTTTAAACCATATATTACGGGTCATATTCATATAATATGAATTATATGCATCTAACTGATATCCGAGTTACATATTAGCCTCACATTACTGATATGAAGGTATTCTGTAATTACCATGATTTATTGAGCATGCATGTATTTATTGCATTTTATTTAGGGTTATTAGCCCTAAATAGCCATATTAAGAAAATTACATGATTTCATACATCACCATGGCCATATTTGACATCACATGCATTATAAACATTATTATGGAGTTACTGACATTTTTCCATAATTTTTGGCCACTGTTTGATATTTATTATTCATCAATCAAGTATAATACAACTTACATGATATTACTAATATTAGTGCATCAAAAGCCTGATATTATAATTCCATCTGGTTCTATGCAATTTTATGAGAATTTTGGTATTTTATTTGCCTTTTTCTGACATACGAGCTAATTATTATGAATTATACAAGATCTGTGATTTCTGGGGTATTTACCTCTTTCTGTCCAAAGAGAAGATGACACGTGGCTCCTATGGGAGCGCTCAACTCCTGGTCCAGTGCGGGTGAAACATCTGGTTCAGCCTTGGATTAGGGCGGTTCATTGGATCTGGTTTGGTTCAGGGCTGCGGACCCGGTTCTCTGTTCTCTTCTTTCTCCCCCACAACGCGAAGTTCGTGATCTCTGTTTTAGGGATGTCGTCGCTGGACTTTACTCTCACGATCTATCCTCGGAATCTTCGTGAGCGTGAGCGCCGTCTGCTCAACTCCCTTCATTCTGATCTTGGGTGCCATCATGGCTAGCTTTGCTCCAGTAAGAGATCGGCTGCTATCTCTTTCTCTTAATCTCACTAACTGCGATCCCAGGGAGAGTCGTCGTTGTGCGGCTCCCCTTGTCGTGATGTGATGCGGTTACAGTTCCTTCATTCGCAGAAGCTGCCGCCTCAAAGCCCAGGTCCATGGCCGCCGGTGATGGCCTCCTACACTCGCAATCTAGTCGACGCCTCCGGATCACCTCGCCAGCACTCCTGACGCCTACCTGCGTTCTCCGTTCTGGGCATGTGCCTGTGAACTACCGCCGCAATGTGCTTTCTCCAGTCTCCGGTGATGAACTGGCAGCTAAGCATCACTCCTCACTCGACAGTGGCTCCAGGCCCTGCAGTCCTCCAGGCTGCCGCCACAGCTGTGCTAGCTTTGCTCCAGTGAGTGGGGATGCATCGCCCTCCTCGTCATCTTTTCCTCTACCTGTGTAGGCGTCGTCAACCTTGAGCCTTGCTGGTGGCTCCTCCTTCTTCACCACTGAGTGTGTGCACTTGGGCCTTTGGTGAGAGATCAACACCACTCCATCCAAACTCATCGTCTTCCTATATGCTCGTGAGGTCTACTACTGGGAGAGGGTCAGGGTGGATATGCCTGATGGAAAGCAAGACCAACTGCCCACTCCTAGTCGCACGTCCTCATCGTGGATCATGGGCACCCCATAACTCGGTCACAAACCACAGGAGGTCGAGGGCAATATACAACCATCGAATCCATGTTGTACTGTCTAGATCAAAGAGGGCTACAGGGCGATCCGTGGACTAGCCCACAACCAGGTCGCGTGACATCATCTGACATCCAACTAAGGCTAAAACTATAGAAATGCACATTATTTCACCAATAATGCATATTATTCCATCCATTTCAAACCTATATAACTTTGTCTAGGGTCCTCTAATCACCACCAAAATTTAACCATAGCTTTACCATACCTCAAGGTATAATCCATATGATTTTGGTGTCAAAACTCAACTACTTGGTCATCCAACTAAATACTTCAAAAAGGCATAAAGTTAAGGAACTTAATCGTGAAATCAATATCAATCAACACTCAAAAAAATACCACAAGCACTTGGAATTATCAAGATAACTCAACGTTCATGAATTCACTTATTTCATTGGACATTTAGGGATTCTAAAAGTCCACTCCATCACAATTCAAGTCCAAACTGGACAAATTGAATTGATTACGGCTGTGATAAATGTCAAAGGGGGAGCAATACATATAAAAATGGGTGGAATTACAAGAAGAAGAAGAATAGATGATGATGATGAAGATAATGATGATGACGACGATGATGATGATGATGACGACGACGGTGATGATGATGATGCAGTGACAAGTAATCACATTACAACATTAACTGGCCATAATCAATTCCAAATTTGGCATATTTAAATCTAAATTGGGCACAATAAAGTATGAACTGAGATCAAGTCCAAATTGGGCACATTCAAGTCCAAACTGGACAAATTGGATTTATTACGGGTGTGATACATGTGAAAGTGGGTACAATACATATGAAACTGGGTGCAATCATGAAGAAGAAGAATAAGAGATGATGATGATGATGCTAATGAAGATAATGATGATGATGATGATGCACTAACGAATAGGAACATTACAACACTAACTAGTAGTAATCAATTCCAAATTGGGTATATTTAAGTCTAAATTATTGGTATGTATGCCCTGAGAGCCAATCATGGGATGATTGATGGGATACATTAAGATTGATTTGATAAACATCAAAGTCAAGCTTCCAATTCTTTTTGGTTCGGTCATATGAGATAGTGATAGAACAGATTGAATGTCTAGAGAATGACAGTACTCAATGACGTATGCCTTCAGGTTAAGGACCTAGATGATGAGATCATACAGATGATAAGAGTTTGTACATTCTTGTTATGTCCCTAGTCGGATGTCATTGTGGAAGGTAGATAGACAGCAATGACACACAAGACTAGATTGTGGTGTTGGTTGATGATACAATCTCATTAGTCATGATATAGAGATATAAAACCAAACACATAGGTACTTGTTAGAGAATAAGTGTACTGGACAGACCCACCGTGAGTTTGACACATGGAACCATGATATGGTAGTCACAGTCAGTACTCACAGTGATGGTGGTGAGTGTGATTCTTTGACCTGAAATCACTACACTCAACACATGTCGTTGGGCACACTTTGACATCATCAAACGCAGTCCTAAAACATGGGTTGTTATAAAGGTGATGATTGGGTGGCTTTGACACATGGGGCTTTTGAGGGGTGAGTGATAGATATGGGATTTGTCCCTCCTGAGGGAGTTTGATATCCAAGGCCACTTGATGAGTAGGATTGAAATAGGCGTGCGCACGCATGTGTGAATCAGTATGTGATATTGATGTCATACATATCTCTTCCAATCTGCTCTGAGATGAAGAAAGTGAATGAACGTTGACAAGATGACTATTCCATGCCTTGAGTTCATTTGGGATATCAATGACAAAGGAATTATACATTTGCTATAACACCATTCACGGATTGTAGGATTGAAAGTTGTTCTCCAACTTTCTATTTCACTTGGGTAGCACTGATGTGTGAATAGGCACCGCTCTTTGCTTGTGAAGTCATAAGTGTTATGGACTTTCACTGCCAACGTGAAATGGACATGCAGGGTCACACACATAGGATTTAACCTGGAAGAGGAGTTTTGTCCACAAACAATGTTTAGATTGATTACTAAAGGAGTTTAGTAGTTCAGTTAAAAACTCAATTAATTGATAGCTCAATATCATAGTGTTCAAGGTGTTGGACCGATTGATTAGAGTATCGGATTGATTGAAATTGCAATTGACTGTTTCTGCACAATCTGCACTCCCAACCGATCAGTTCATGTGGTGAACCGATCGGCTCAGCTTGGTGAACCGATCGGCTCAAATGGTGAGTCGATCGGCTCATGGACAGGGTGAAATGATTCCTTCAAGTGTTGAAACGATCAGTTCAACTGTTGCAACTGAGCAAGTTGGGAAAGTAGGATTGGTGAGAATTTTCCTTTTGTTTCACTTGCCCAATTTGATTGGAACAAGGATTGGTATTTGATACCAATTAGAAACAAAAGAGAAAAAGTCAACCGGGAACTGACCCGGGCCACAAACTGACCGGTTTAGAAATGAACCGACCAGTTGAGGTGTCCCAACCGATCGATTGAGGTGTCAACTGACCGGTTCAGGTCCCCAACCGACCGTTTCAGTTGTGAAATGATCGGTTCAGGTTGCGAGTTGGTTGTTTTGTGGAAAATCTCAAACCCTTCTACTCCTGCTTTAGTCCCATATTTCCCGGGATAGAGAACCATGTCCCATGACCCTTCTATATATATAGGGGTATTGGGGGCTTCTCAAAGTACAACTCAGTGCAACCAGTTTCTCTGTGAAGTTGTCGTTCTCTCTGGTTTTGGTAACCGAGAGAGTGCCCGAGCAAGTGCTACTCGATAAGGGAGGCACAGCAAGGGAAAGACAATTGCAGTTGCGACTGGTGGCAGGAGAGTGTGTTGGCGACTAGTACGCTGACAGGAGGGTGTGAATCCTTCCAATTCCTTGTGGGACAAGGAGATTGGAGTTCCAGGTGGTCCGTGTGGACTACTTCATAGGCGGGAGGTTTCTTCTGCTCGGAGGACAACTGTCAATCCCGACAGTCCCGGTGAGACCAAGAGTCGTCAGTCCCGGTGCGACCAGGAGCTGCACAGACACCGTCCAAGATCGGACGTTAAGACCGCACAAGGCGCGAGGTATTTTCTCCGAGCAAGCCTCGGGACAAGGTATGATTCCACAAACCATCCTTTCCTATTGTATAGACGTTGACGCGTTTCCTTGTTCCGGGTTTGGAGGAGAAAATTTTTGTTTCCGCTGCCTTCTCTGCCTCCCCTAAAACCTAATAGTGGTATCAGAGCCACGTCAACTGCTCTATACTTTAGGGATTATCGATATGATCGATTTTGATTTGTCTCCTTTATTTATTGCATACGATGCGAATACAATTGGCTTTATGCATGTCCAATCCTAAATCTACAAATCCCAAATTTACATATATGATATGTATTATGAATGCACTTGATACACGTCGCCCTTAAACGAGTTTTGTGGTGGATGTATACCGTGGTTATGGCCAATAAACCCTATTTGTGTATGGTTGTATGCGGTTTCTTGCATCTCGGTCTGCGCACCGATCTTCCTTCTCCTATTCCTGATGTAACTCGAAATAATTTGAGATTTCTTTCCTACCTTTGCTCCCCTCGAATGTAACTCGAGGTTTCTCTTTTTACAATGTAAAATAGGATATAATTTTATTTCTTGTTACGTCGAAGAACGGAGGACATCCTGACAACAGCTGAGATTATCGGTTCAAGGAGTGAACTGATTGGTTGACGTTCCATACGATCAGTTCAAGGAGTGAGCCAATCGGTTGATGACCAGTTCGAGGAGCGAGATGAGCAGGTGGTGGCCATGATGAGATGCACAACGACCAGGCGAACCGATAAGTTGGAGGAGCTAACCGATCGGCTGGTGGCACCCAGCCGACCAGTCTGATGGTGAGCTGATCATTCATGTGATGAGTTGATCAAACCCAGAAAGGCAAAGCACAGAGTTCATCTTGTACATGTTGCATGTGATGTAGACCTAGATGACCGTGATTCCTCTTGGCTCGAGGGATCACATTAGGATGGCCATAATCATCGCTTTTATCATTTTGCATGTTTTCTTCGGGATATAGCATGTATATGATATGTACTATATATTGTGGTGATTGGATATGTATATGTATATAAAAACCAAATCCCTCATTAAATATTAAGTTTTAGATGCCTTCCAAATGCGACACACATGAAAAGCTTGATCGACCAAGTGTGGGCACGCCCAAGCGTGGTGCACCGTCTATCTCGTGGAAGCGTGAAGGATGAATGTGTGGGTCTGCCCAAGCAGGGTGCATATTAATCGTGTTTTCTTTGGGTCGGACTAAACAAGGTGACCTAGATAGGATCTAGCACCTTGAGGCATGGAGATGATCATGGCAAGGAGTTTCATATGACATCTTATCAAGAGTTGCATATGATGCAATTGGCAAGAGTTGCCTACCTGAGAGATCTAAGTTGTGAGTGATAGCCCAAGCTGGTCCATGACTTGGAGGATTTCAGGATCTTGCCCACTAGAAGGTTGTGCACTGCAATCTTCCAAATTGATGGTGAGAGCTATCAATTTGAACTAAAATAGTGGGAGTGATAATTAATTAAAGGCCTAATTATATCGTCAACTTTTCAAATCAATCAAATAAGTCAAAAATGAGTTTTTGGACTAAAATTGCATATTTTCTTTTTGTAGTACAAATGGCAACAAACAACAATCACTTTTCTTTGCGATCGATCCTTGAAAAGGACAAGTTAAATGGGAATACTTCCATGACTGGTTAGGATGATGAGAAGTGTTCTCAAAGAGCGAAAGCTCTATGTCCTTGTTATACCAAGACCAGATGAACTCAATCCCACCACATCAATGGCTGAAAGTATGCTTATGGAAGCATACTGAGGATAACATTGATGACGAGTGCTTGATGTTGTGTTCTCTAAACTATGAGTTGCAGAGACAACATGAGACATATGATGTCTCAAGGACACTGTCCTAGTATGTCATGACAGAAGGAGATCCAGTAAGGTATTCACACACTCAATATGATTGGGTATGTGGAAAACCTGACTAAGAAGGATTCCCTCTGAGCCAAGAGTTGGCTATTGGTATGATACTGCAAATGTTGCGAGAATCATACAATTCATGGTAAGCTACAACTTTGACAAGCGTTGACAGAGTTGTTGGACATGTTGAGGATAGTAGAGGCAAAGATGAAGAAATACAAACCATAATCTTTGATGTGATCAAAGAAAAGGTAATTCTTAAGGGCAAGGACAAGGGCAAAGCAAAGAAGTGTTCTGATGCTAGCCTGCAATCCAAGCCGTCTTCAGCCTCAAGGCACATGGGGAAAGGGTGTATGAGGGAATTTCCCTCTATATCTGGAAGAACAAAATAAGATGAAGGATCTCCGCCTAAGGTATCATGAAATGAACCGCTTCTTTATCTGAGGTATATGATACCAAGATATGGATCTATCATATATGATATGCAAGATCCGCAAAGAAGTGATGCCCTTTGTGAAAGGACCAAGAAAGAAGTACCCATCATTGGAGCAAGTGTTGCTGCCATAGATAGGAGTATCTTTCAGTTTATTTCAGCCTAAAGGGCACAAAATAGAGTTGAGAACTGCTATTTCATATATTGCCAATAGATAGAAACACTTTATTTTTTCATATTGTATGACGATGATGGCAATTAATAAAGTTGATGTTTCAATCTTAAAGATATGATCTTTGTGGCAATGCCTTGTTTATCTTGTGATACATGGTATGCATAAGATAAAATGATACCTAAAGTTATTGATAACTCAAACAATCAAATTATCATCAATCATGAGAAATTCATTTCTAGTTTCCATATGATGGATAAATCTAGACTCTTTTGGTTGGATAACTAGTAAGAGACATGAATCTCTTGGACATGATTAATCAATCTTCACTAATGGTAGTGGGAGAATGATTATCCTTATAAGTATGATACATGTGATGTATTTACATACCTATTGGAACAAATGCTAATACTTCAAATGGTGTTTAGAGAAATACCAATATGAATATCTTGAAGTGTTCAAGATTATCATAGATGAAGTGCAAATTTGGTAAAGTATTAATTCTTGATGAGATCAATGAATGAAATACTTGGACCAAATGTGTGAGATCCTTATGAGTGATTATGATAGTGTATCATAGTGAACTCATGATTAAGGCATGGTGATGTCTAAATCAAGAAGGAATCATACTCTAAGGAGTTAGAGAATGATTATCAAATAACTGAATTCTTCTTAATAAAAGAATACCCCACACTAATAAAGGACATTAAGAATCACAAGGAGTTGTAGGTTCTTATATCCTTGACGGATACACCTCGTTTATCTATTTGATGAGTTGTTCATGTGATGAGTCAACTATCTAGATGAATATGAGGAACCGAATTTTAAGTTATGGTTTATGACCATTACATCCTAAATGACATCCATGTGAACCATAAGGTATGACCTTGATGGTAGCACCCATTGGATGAAATCCATAAGTGCAAATAAGTCTTAAGCGTTAAGACACATGGATAATATTTTGAGAAGGATGATGCTTGTTGATTGCAACTTAATGACTAAGACATTTGGCATATGGATACTAAAACCACATTCCTATGAGGAATAAAACAAGGATGTGTATGCGACACAACCTATAAGGTTTATGAATCCACTAATCCAAATGAAGTCTATAAGTTACAATGGACTAATCAATGTGATTTATTGAGTACAAGCAACTCAAAATTGGATCTTTACTTTGATGATATAGTCAAAGGGTTTGACTGATATGTCAAAGATAAAGAAGAGATCTGTGATTTAGTGGGAGCGTATTCACATTCCACATGTTGATGTGCAATGGAAATGTTCTAGAATGGAAATCCAAAAGTGGAAATTATCTTTAAGGAAGATAGAGATGTTTCCTATGAGATAGGAATAGAGATCTATAGAGATAGTTCTCGAAAACCTCTTGACCTGGAAAAGAGAGAGCATACATTGGCAATTTGTACTGAAGGGTTCTGTTACGACCCCATCTGAGCTTAACTGGTAAACTAGGGTTTACCTAGACAATTGCAAGGATTAATTGAAATAATCATTCTTGAAATCTAATTAATGACAATAACACAAATTGGATGTTTTAACTATGATAAGAAGTCTAAATGTTCTTTTGCCTTGAGAATTAGGGTTTGAGAAGCATAAACCCTAATCGGCCCAATTAGGGTTTTGATAATGCATGAATACAGAATTTGATAAGTAGAATGTCTCACTAAATGATTTTTAGTATTTTATGTGTAACTCTGATTTACTTCAAATTTGGATATGATTTAGATATATAAAATGTGAACAACATTGGAAAATATCAGAATTTTTGAAGAATGCTCTGACCTGTTTGTCGGCCGAGTTTCAAACTCGACTGATCACATTTCCAGAATTGTACAGCAGTGTGGTAATTGAATTTTATCTTTTTATTGGTATATCCAATTAATCTCAAATTTTAACAGTATTTGATAAATACAATTTTAGACACTCTGTTAAATTGGCATAATTTTTGGATGACTTTTGAATCCCTAAAGTAAGGGTGTCGGTCGAGTTTGTGCAGGACAAACTCGGCCGAATATATTCTGCAGACTGCAATATAGCAGTGCACTGTTCGATTTTTAATTAATTATTGGTAACTCCAAATAATGTCAAATTTTAACTGAAGCTTTATAGATCAATTATAAACAACGTGCTAAATTTCCATAATTTTTGGAGAATGTTTGATCTCTGAAATAAACAAATTACAGTAACTTTTGTATAACTGAATATTCAGCCTATATAATTAAAGTTAAGTGTTGGGTCAATATGCAATTGACCCAAGCAGCTCAATTGACTTATATGAACGAACACACACACAAGCAGCTCTCATTCTTCGTCATTCATTCCAGAGAAACAAGCTTCTAGAGAGAGAGGGAGAATTAGGGCTTGAGTGGAGAAAGTGGGGGAAATTGCTGAATTAGGGTTTTGCGATTCCAGGAAGGATGAAATCAAGTAAGTTCGGATTCCTTGCATAGACTTTTATGGTGAATCTTCTCTCTTATGTAAAGATTCCGTCCATGCTCTGATTTGATCCAAGAGGATGTCGAAATTCCCTCTTTTCTCACCCTTTCTTCATAATCCCTCTTTTTCAAGGTTCCCGAGTTGAATGGAAGAAGAATTGGGAGATTTGCTAGGGATTTGAGGGGAATTCGAGATTTCCCTGAGTTGAGCTGCAGTTTTAAGGTGTTTTCACACCTTAGGGTGAGTGGGTTCTTCCTTCAAACATTCTAATGCACGAATTTGATTACAACATCCAAATCCCTAAATGCTTAGCATGTGAATTCTAAATCTTGAAATGTCCGTTTGATTTGAGTTATTGTAAATAGATATGATATGGATTCCTCCTCTGTTTTAAACGATTCCTAAATGGTAGATTCACATCAGAAACGTATGCAACCCTTCCTAGTGAGATTTCTTTACGGATTTATATCAAATGATGTAATTAGGGTTTAACCTAATTGAGAAATTTAGTTAAGTTTCCATGATTTCATGTCTATATTGATTGCATACGATTTGTTGGAAACAGTCTTTATTTAGTGAATGCTTATATCTTATGAGATCATGATAAGAGCCATGTGACAAGTGAATGAGGCAAATGAAACCCTAAGAGTAGGGTGTTGGCATGTGATGAATGAATAAGGCGAATGAAACCCTAAGGATAGGGTGTTCAATGAATCATGCTATGGTAATATGAAAGGTCTCGATATGAGATGTGGTGATGCTTAATTGTTAAACTGTATGTTTCTAGTGCATTTAACTTTATATGCTTGTTCTCTCTGAAATGTTATCTACATACTGCAGGGCTTCTTATATTTCAATATATATACACATCTCGTAAATTGCAGGTGTTGAGATATGACATGCCCTAGAAAGGGATGTTACTGAGTACAAATGATGTAAATGTGTTTTCAAGTTATGTTAGGAATGTGAAATAAGTAAGATCTGTGTTTTTCCTGTTTAATTATTTATTTGTTAATCAAGTATAGACTTAGATGCCCTAACACCGTAGAACCCCTAACATGTGTCTGCGATTTAGGGGTGAAACTCGTGTTGCAACATCATCCGTGCGTGTGTCGCGGACAAACGAGGAAAGAGAAAAAAAGGGCAGTGTCTAACAACAATTGTGCTTGTGTCACAATGGCACTGCGGTTTCACCAGAAAACACGGTTATCTAACACCATTCGTGCGGAGTCGCGAAGGTAACCCTGTGACCCTCCGCCTGTGTGCTCAGGTTAGTAGGAGGAGTCGAGAGAGAGCACTCGGAGTAGTGCATTGAGGCCGGAGAGCCTGTGGTCCTGTGGCAGAGCAGGGCTGGCGTCAGACTCAGCATCCCCCGGGTGTGTCGCTGAGTCTTGTACGGTGGGGCCGTAGCATGAATTTGCTGCGGATCTTTATATGCAGAGTACACTGCATATATTTAGGGCATAATAATAAATGAATAAAAAATCATATAGGATCACAGTAAATTTATATAACTGTTTAATTACTTGAAATACCTGATGATGCTTAGAAATGTGCTATTTCAATATTATTGTTTTAGAACTGCTCAGTGTAGTATTTATTGTTGATAAATTTCATATCGTTTAATCAAATTATATCTACAATCACATTAGTGCATTAGTCTGTTTCCATGAAGTATTCATTCACTGAGCGAGTAGGCTCACCCCTCTACTCAAACATTTTAGGGTTAACCGCGTGGACTTGAAGATGATCAGAGCGTCAGAGTAGATCTGCCACAGGAGTCAAGTATGAGATTAGTTGAGTCAGTCGGTCCTTGTCACTCTAGGTCCTCAGTAAGAGATAAGAGAGAGAGTTGTAATTACAATGCGTAAATTTGTTCCTCTTTAATATGTATGCTAATTAACAAGTTTCATGTGCATAATGTGTGAGAGGCATCATGAATGTTTATACATGTATCCTTACTTTTAAAGTTTGATTAGTAATGAAAATGTTCATATTCTTTGTTAAGATGTTTTGTGGTTCAATGCGATGAAATAAGCGTTTAAAAGAAAAGAAAAAGTTAAGAGTGATCTTTGTGTTAATTATAAGTCCTTTCTTACGCCCTAATCTCATGATTTGAGGAAATTGTGAGATCGGGGTGTAACAGCTTGGTATCAGAGCTTAGGGTGAGTTGTCAAGGACCATTAAGTTAATAAGTTAGAGTCCTATGTGTGGCAGATAGGAGATGTTTGATGTTAGCTTTGGGGATTTGAGTATTTGGATATCCTGGCCCGATATCTGAGTACTTGGATCAACCAGTACAAGCTACTCTGTCTATTCTCTCACGTATACCCTGGCCAGGTATACAGTGGAAGAATGGGCTAGAGAGGAACCCTAGAAATGTTAGGGTTAGAGAATGAGAAAAGAAATAAGAATTAAGAGCATAAATGTAAAAGGAGACAGAAAATTACATTTCATAATGTTGTTTTTGTTGGAAATGTATAGAAATGCTCTTATATGTTTGAATTGAAATATTCAATACTTTGAAATATGAGTCTTTAATATCAGTTGTACACTATGCAATTGTAGCATTTATTGATTTCACTCTTTGTAACAAGTAGACTAGAATTGACCTTTGAATGAGCTTTTGTTTCTATGGTTTTGCCCGCTGATTCGAGTGAAATTGACATCAGCAGGTCTGTTTAGGTTTTCAGTCTGTGAGCGGTTCGGCCAAGTTCATGTTTTGGTCGGCCGAGTTCCTTGTTTAGGATTTCAAACAGTGTTTTGGTCGGCCGAGTTTGGTCTTGAATCGGCCGAGTTTCTTTGTAGGTAAACAAGTAGTGTTTCGATCGGCCGAGTTCCCTAGAGGATCGGCCGAGTTTCCTGCTGATCGGCCGAAGTTGGTCGGCCGAGTTTCGGAATCTGGAAGGCGATCGGCCGAGTTCCAGAGTGATCGGCCGAGTTTCTGAGCTGTGAGTGGCAGTTCAGGAAGAATGTAATTCTTGTAGTTCTTGGCTTCAGGACTTCAGGTTTGGCCTGGTCCGGATTGGCAGGATGTGTTATTAGGATCTAATGAATCCTATCAATAGCATAATAAGAATATAATTGGAATAATTAGACCCACATCAGAGTAAGAATGTACATACAGTAAGAGGTTGAAACATATGGGCAAGATCAGAACAACTAAGAATTAGTTGAAACTGATATCTGAGGTTCAACTCTGGGGTCTCAAATGTGAAACCCTTAATTGGGAATAATAGAACATGATAAGAAGTTCATAATCAGTTTATTGATTAATATTACATGAACTATACATGTGAAATATAGAAGAGATATGTGAAATGTAAGTATGTATGGTTCAAGATAACAAGAATCATTCATGAAGAATGAATCATATAATAGAGTATAATGCTTTTATGAACTCTAAATCAAAGGCTAAGTAGAAGAATAGAGTGAGCTTTCAATAGGTCCATAAAAGTAAAAAGGATCGTATGAATATGTAATTCATAAGACTAGAACAACAAACTAGTTTTTAAGAAAAGAACATAGCTATAGTTTAATGAATGAATAAGTCATACAAAGGTAGACTGTATTCAGGAGAGAAAAAACTTGATTGAAAGAGAAACTATGTTTGACCCATGCATGATCCACTTGATTTAAAAATGAAGAATATGTAATGTATTCAACATGAGTAAAAACTAATAGAGGGACTATTAATTTAGAATGTTAACTTCACAATAGTATAAAGTTAAAGGAGGAAATATGTGTGCAACATGGTATACATGACCATACATATGAATAAGCAACATGGTCATAAGAGAAAAATTTAGAATTAAAGATGACGGGTTAAGAGTAGTATATGGTAAGAGGACTAAGAAATGTAAGAAAGGGTTTGAAATATGATGGAGCAGTTATAAAATAAAGAGGTTGTGAGATTCAAGCAAGTGCTAATTAATCAAATATCTCTGTTGATAACTAAGTAAATCTACATATGAGAATGTATTAGGGGATGTTTGAATACAAGTATTCCAAGTCTTAAAATCATCTTCTCTTTCATATATTCCCTAATGAGAGCAAGGTCGGAATGAAAGGATAAGAGAAAATGAATCATACATGGTGAATAACTACCTTGGTAGGGTCATCTGGTGATACGGTTTGGATGATGTCAGAACATATGGAGAGATACCCTGAACAAGGTAGTCATACTTATTCACTCATTTTAATAGAAAGGGATGATAATTAGATTGTTTGGACAAGTAACCCTAATAAGGTGTAGCTTGTTATATCTAGCTCTAATATAACCGAGTGATGGTAATTGAGTATGATTAATGCTTGAATGACTGATACAATTGTGAATTACCTTATTACTGTTGTTGAAACCCTAAAATGATATAATGCAATGGATACACTTTGATTTGTGTGTGGGCCCATAACCCACAGATCCCAGGACCGAAACAGGATAGTATGGGATGAGGTGGTAATGCTTCACCTCATGTATCCATGACCCAATGGGGATGCCAAAAGTAGTATTGTGCAAATGATTGTTGAATTTAGCCTTTTAATTCAAGACTGTTTTGCTATTTGAATAGCACTTGATTAAAGTTTAAAACAGTATGGTGAACTTGCTTTTGTCATTTAAAGGTGATACAGAACAATAGAACTCTCTGAGCAGCATAAGTTGAGATAGTTGTATCAGAGTATCAGAGTTGCGCAGCGAAAGCGTGGTAGTTTATCTTTGCATTCTATATTTGACTGTGGCATAAAGAATTTGCTTGATATCATCGAGAACTATTTGAAACGTGTTGTGATTTAGTAAGGAATTAAAATATCTAATGTTGAAAACTACATTCAGGTATGAAATACAAGAATATGATGACATGGAAGGCTTTAGAAGCTTAGAATAGCCTTGAATGTATCTTCTTGTAGGTTTATGTTTCGAGGACGAAACATTCTAAGGGGGGGAGAGTTGTTACGACCCCATCTGAGCTTAACTGGTAAACTAGGGTTTACCTAGACAATTGCAAAGATTAATTGAAATAATCATTCTTGAAATCTAATTAATGACAATAACACAAATTGGATGTTTTAACTATGATAAGAAGTCTAAATGTTCTTTTGCCTTGAGAATTAGGGTTTGAGAAGCATAAACCCTAATCGGCCCAATTAGGGTTTTGATAATGCATGAATACAGAATTTGATAAGTAGAATGTCTCACTAAATGATTTTTAGTATTTTATGTGTACCTCTGATTTACTTCAAATTTGGATATGATTTAGATATATAAAATGTGAACAACATTGGAAAATATCAGAATTTTTGAAGAATGCTCTGACCTGTTTGTCGGCCGAGTTTCAAACTCGACCGATCACATTTCCAGAATTGTACAGCAGTGTGGTAATTGAATTTTATCTTTTTATTGGTATATCCAATTAATCTCAAATTTTAACAGTATTTGATAAATACAATTTTAGACACTCTGTTAAATTGGCATAATTTTTAAATGACTTTTGAATCCCTACAGTAAGGGTGTCGGTCGAGTTTGTGCAGGACAAACTCGGCCGAATATATTCTGCAGACTGCAATATAGCAGTGCACTGTTCGATTTTTAATTAATTATTGGTAACTCCAAATGATGTCAAATTTTAACTGAAGCTTTATAGATCAATTATAAACAACGTGCTACATTTCCATAATTTTTGGAGAATGTTTGATCTCTGAAATAAACAAATTACAGTAACTTTTGTATAACTGAATATTCAGCCTATATAATTAAAGTTAAGTGTTGGGTCAATATGCAATTGACCCAAGCATCTCAATTGACTTATATGAACGACCACACACACAAGCAGCTCTCATTCTTCGTCATTCATTCCAGAGAAACAAGCTTCTAGAGAGAGAGGGAGAATTAGGGCTTGAGTGGAGAAAGTGGGGGAAATTGCTGAATTAGGGTTTTGCGATTCCAGGAAGGATGAAATCAAGTAAGTTCGGATTCCTTGCATAGACTTTTATGGTGAATCTTCTCTCTTATGTAAAGATTCCATCCATGCTCTGATTTGATCCAAGAGGATGTCGAAATTCCCTCTTTTCTCACCCTTTCTTCATAATCCCTCTTTTTCAAGGTTCCCGAGTTGAATGGAAGAAGAATTGGGAGATTTGCTAGGGATTTGAGGGGAATTCGAGATTTCCCTGAGTTGAGCTGCAGTTTTAAGGTGTTTTCACACCTTAGGGTGAGTGGGTTCTTCCTTCAAACATTCTAATGCACGAATTTGATTACAACATCCAAATCCCTAAATGCTTAGCATGTGAATTCTAAATCTTGAAATGTCCGTTTGATTTGAGTTATTGTAAATAGATATGATATGGATTCCTCCTCTGTTTTAAACGATTCCTAAATGGTAGATTCACATCAGAAACGTATGCAACCCTTCCTAGTGAGATTTCTTTACGGATTTATATCAAATGATGTAATTAGGGTTTAACCTAATTGAGAAATTTAGTTAAGTTTCCATGATTTCATGTCTATATTGATTGCATACGATTTGTTGGAAACAGTCTTTATTTAGTGAATGCTTATATCTTATGAGATCATGATAAGAGCCATGTGACAAGTGAATGAGGCAAATGAAACCCTAAGAGTAGGGTGTTGGCATGTGATGAATGAATAAGGCGAATGAAACCCTAAGGATAGGGTGTTCAATGAATCATGCTATGGTAATATGAAAGGTCTCGATATGAGATGTGGTGATGCTTAATTGTTAAACTGTATGTTTCTAGTGCATTTAACTTTATATGCTTGTTCTCTCTGAAATGTTATCTACATACTGCAGGGCTTCTTATATTTCAATATATATACACATCTCGTAAATTGCAGGTGTTGAGATATGACATGCCCTAGAAAGGGATGTTACTGAGTACAAATGATGTAAATGTGTTTTCAAGTTATGTTAGGAATGTGAAATAAGTAAGATCTGTGTTTTTCCTGTTTAATTATTTATTTGTTAATCAAGTATAGACTTAGATGCCCTAACACCGTAGAACCCCTAACATGTGTCTGCGATTTAGGGGTGAAACTCGTGTTGCAACATCATCCGTGCGTGTGTCGCGGACAAACGAGGAAAGAGAAAAAAAGGGCAGTGTCTAACAACAATTGTGCTTGTGTCACAATGGCACTGCGGTTTCACCAGAAAACACGGTTATCTAACACCATTCGTGCGGAGTCGCGAAGGTAACCCTGTGACCCTCCGCCTGTGTGCTCAGGTTAGTAGGAGGAGTCGAGAGAGAGCACTCGGAGTAGTGCATTGAGGCCGGAGAGCCTGTGGTCCTGTGGCAGAGCAGGGCTGGCGTCAGACTCAGCATCCCCCGGGTGTGTCGCTGAGTCTTGTACGGTGGGGCCGTAGCATGAATTTGCTGCGGATCTTTATATGCAGAGTACACTGCATATATTTAGGGCATAATAATAAATGAATAAAAAATCATATAGGATCACAGTAAATTTATATAACTGTTTAATTACTTGAAATACCTGATGATGCTTAGAAATGTGCTATTTCAATATTATTGTTTTAGAACTGCTCAGTGTAGTATTTATTGTTGATAAATTTCATATCGTTTAATCAAATTATATCTACAATCACATTAGTGCATTAGTCTGTTTCCATGAAGTATTCATTCACTGAGCGAGTAGGCTCACCCCTCTACTCAAACATTTTAGGGTTAACCGTGTGGACTTGAAGATGATCAGAGCGTCAGAGTAGATCTGCCACAGGAGTCAAGTATGAGATTAGTTGAGTCAGTCGGTCCTTGTCACTCTAGGTCCTCAGTAAGAGATAAGAGAGAGAGTTGTAATTACAATGCGTAAATTTGTTCCTCTTTAATATGTATGCTAATTAACAAGTTTCATGTGCATAATGTGTGAGAGGCATCATGAATGTTTATACATGTATCCTTACTTTTAAAGTTTGATTAGTAATGAAAATTTTCATATTCTTTGTTAAGATGTTTTGTGGTTCAATGCGATGAAATAAGCGTTTAAAAGAAAAGAAAAAGTTAAGAGTGATCTTTGTGTTAATTATAAGTCCTTTCTTACGCCCTAATCTCATGATTTGAGGAAATTGTGAGATCGGGGTGTAACAGGTTCAGTGTGCACAGATTCAGTGGGAGAAAACTTGTCCATATTACATGGAATTAGTATCCCAAGGCCAAGTGTCCAATTCTTATGAAGAATAGGAACACTAAGAATAGATGTGGATCTATCATGTATGTGATTATCCCATTATCTTGCATGTATCAACATGGCAAGAATAAAATGCATTCGTCATCTTATATGTAGGACATGACAATATGATATGCTCATCCTGATAACTCGTATGTGGGACATGACGAGTGGATGTCTGTCTACTTCCAGTACGGGTTACTGGAAACCATAAGAAGATAAATACTTGATAAGTACTAGTTCTATGGAGATAAGGAAGAGTTACATTGATGCGAACTTCCGAAAGGACAGAAAATTAATCGCAAATTATATATAGGATATATAAAAGTGAAAGTTTGTTGATAATTGGAAGTGTTCCAATAAAACCATTTAAAAGGAAATGCCGAGTGTCTATGCGTTAGAGAACAACAGTGGTTACTATATGGATCTGGAAGTTCATGAGATGAACTTAGAGATATTCCGGTCATTGATGACAAGTATGGAATCCTTGATCATGCAATGTGGCTAAAGGTTAGCAAAGGAATATTGGATCACATATTACGACAACTCCATCTCATACGTATGACATACACCGAAGAGATGTGAGACATGCAATTTATATTGACTTTGGCAAGGTGTTGCCATAACTCACTATGTTGGCACAAGAACACAATAACATGTGGGACATGTTTGAAGATCACTATGAATATGATTCAAGGGTGATTGGCTCACAGTGCAAGTTGGAGTCTATTAGTATGTATGCCCTGAGAGCTAATCATGGGATGATTGATGGGATACATTAAGATTGATTTAATAAACATCAAAGGCAAGCTTCCAATTCTTTCTGGTTCAGTCATATGATATAGTGATAGAAAATATTGAATGTCTAGAGAATGACAGTACTCAATGACGTATTCCTTCAAGTTAAGGACCTGGACGATGAGATCATACAGATGCTAAGAGTTTGTACATTCTTGTTATGTCCCTAGTCAGATGTCATTGTGGAAGGTAGATAGACAGCAATGACACACAAGACTAGATTGTGGTGTTGGTTGATGATAGAATCTCATTAGTCATGATATAGAGATATCAAACCAAACACATAGGTACTTGTTAGAGAACAAGTGTATCGAACAGACCCACCGTGAGTTTGACACATGGAACCATGATATGGTAGTCACAGTCAGTACTCACAGTGATGGTGGTGAGTGTGATTCTTTGACCTGAAATCACTACACTCAACACATGTCGTTGGGCACACTTTGACATCATCAAACGCAGTCCTGAAACATGGGTTGTTATAAAGGTGATGATTGGGTGGCTTTGACACATGGGGCTTTTGAGGGGTGAGTGATAGATATGGGATTTGTCCCTCCTGAGGGATTTAGATATCCAAGGCCACTTGATGAGTAGGATTGAAATAGGCGTGCGCACGCATGTGTGAATCAGTATGTGATATTGATGTCATACATATCTCTTCCAATCTACTCTGAGATGAAGAAAGTGAATGAACGTTGACAGGATGACTGTTCCATGCCTTGAGTTCATTCGGGATATCAGTGACAAAGGAATTATACATTCGATGTAACACCATTCACAGATTGTAGGATTGAAAGTTGTTCTCCAACTTTCTGTTTCACTTGGGTAGCACTGATGTGTGACTAGGCACCACTCTTTGCTTGTGAAGTCATAAGTGTTATGGACTTTCACTGCCAACGTGAAATGGACCTGTAGGGTCACACACATAGGATTTAACCTGGAAGAGGAGTTTTTTCCACAAACAATGTTTAGATTGATTACTAAAGGAGTTTAGTAGTTCAATTAAACACTCAATTAATTGATAGCTCAATATCATAGTGTTCAAGGTGTTGGACCAATTGATTAGAGTATCGGATTGATTGAAACTGCAATTGACTATTTCTGCACAATCTGCACTCCCAACCGATCGGCTCATGTGGTGAACCGATCGGCTCATCTTGGTGAATCGATCGGCTCAGATGGTGATTCGATCGGCTCATGGACAGGGTGAAACGATTGCTTCAAGTGTTGAAACGATCAGTTCAACTGTTGCAACCGAGTAAGTTGGGAAAGCAGGATTGGTGAGAATTTTCCTTTCGTTTCACTTGCCCAATTTGATTGGAACAAGGATTGGTATTTGATACCAATTAGAAACAAAAGAGAAAAAGTCAATCGGGAACTGACCCGAGCCATGAACCGACTGGTTCATAAATGAACCAACCGGTTGAGGTGTCCCAACCGATCGGTTGAGGTGTCAACCGACCGGTTGAGGTGTCCCAACCGACCGTTTTAGTTGTGAAACGATCGGTTCAGGTTGCGAGTTGGTTGTTTTGTGGAAAATCTCGAACCCTTCCACTCCTGCTTTAGTCCCATATTGCCCGGGATAGAGAACCCTGTCCCATGACCCTCCTATATATAGGGGTATTGGGGGCTTCTCAAAGTACAACTCAGTGCAACCAGTTGCTCTGTGAAGTTGTCGTTCTCTCTGGTTTTGGTAACCGAGAGAGAGCCCGAGCAAGTGCTACCCGATAAGGGAGGCACAACAAGGGAAAGACAACTGCAGTTGCGACTGGTGGCAGGAGAGTGTGTTGGTGACTAGTACGCTGACAGCAGGGTGCGACTCCTTCCAATTCCTTGTGGGACAAGGAGATTGGAGTTCTAGGTGGTCCATGTGGATTACTTCAGAGGGGGGAGGTTTCTACCGCTCGGAGGACAACTGTCAATCCCGACAGTCCCGGTGAGACCAGGAGTCGTCAGTCCCAGTGCGACCAGGAGCTGCATAGACACCGTCCATGACTGGAGGTTAAGACTGCACAAGGTGCGAGGTATTGTCGCCGAGCAAGCCTCGGGACAAGGTATGATTCCACAAACCATCCTTTCCTATTGTATAGACGTTGACGCGTTTCCTTGTTACGGGTTTGGGGCAGAAATTTTTTGTTTCCGCTGCCTTCTCTGCCTCCCCTAAAACCCAACATAAATTGGGTGCAATCAATTCCGAACTAAGCTCATGTCTGAACTGGGAACATTCAAGTCCAAACTGGACAAATTGGATTGATTGTGGGTGTGATACATGTCAATGTGGGTGCAATCATGAAGAAGAAGAGTTTATGATGATAAAGATAATGACAATGATGATGATGATGATTGACGTATATTTTACTACACGCTAAAAACGCAAGTATACGCGTCGAGTAGTACAGGCCTTGTGAGGCCCGAGTCGAACACAGGGATACGTTGAATTATTGGAGACTTCTACTAACTATTTGCGATCAGCTAAGCCGGATAACAAAGTAGGGTTTGTTGTCGAAATTAAAAGAAAATAAAAATAAAACAAAGCAAAGCAAAAAATCGATTAAAGGTTGATTTAATCAATTCAAAAGGATATCTTTAGGATTTTGGTTTCACCGCGGGTCAACATTGCATTAGGTTTCATATAACTCCTCAATCTTCTCTCTCTATCCGGGTAGTGGCCTGAAAACAGAATTACCCACTGTCGTGGTGTAATTAACTACTTAGGTTTAGGTTGATTCCACTATCGTAGTAATCATTCCCCTAAACTAAGCGCATTACAACCGATCTCTCAGTTTCCACCATTAATTTTACACCTCCTTTGTCAAGGGATTTATCGATTAATGTAGGTTTTGTCTCTTTTCAACCGTTAATCCTTCTGTCGAAGTGATTAAGGGCATTAAGTTATTATTATGGTGATCAAGCATAACAATATATGGAGAAAACGAAACTATACCACGGATTTAAGAGAGAAAATATGAATTATTAAAATAAAACTGTCATGCAATGCATTCCCGGGCTACTCCTAGTCCTAAAGATGGAGGGGATTAGCCCCGCATGTTCATCTCGCACAAATACATGGTAGAAATAGGGGAAATCATATGAAAAACGTGAATCAAATGGGAAAACCCCTGAACGGAGGAGAACCGGTGGATCCTTTGCGTAGAACACGAGCTTTCCCGCCTCTCGGTGGTGAAATTCGTCTTTAGAAGCATCTGGATCGACGGGGATGAGCTTCTGGCCTCCGTTCTCCTTTCTCTCGCTCCTCGGCACTTGTGCAATGGTCAATGAGATGATGATCTCGTCTGGGTGGCCGTCATTAGGTATAAGTCCCTAATTAGGTCGTCAATTAACTCCAGCCGTCCGATTGAGATCGAAATGAATCCAACGCATATTTGCCGGCGTCGATACCATCGCCGCGGGTCAATGGTATCGACAACCCCTTTTTGGCGTCAGTTCTATCATTTTGCGACGTTGTAGCCTCCATGTGTCGATGGTATCGACTTGGCGTCGATACTATCGACTACTCCTTCGCCAGCAATCTGAAGACGTCTCGATACCATCGACATCAGCATCGATGGTATCGACTCTTTGCTGCTCCTTTCGGCTGGCAACCTGCGGTCAAGTCGATGGTATCGACTTCCGTCGATGGTATCGATAGAAGCAGATACTTGTTTTTCCTGAAATTCCAAGACAAGACCGAATAAATCCACACAAATAATAATAATGTGATAATTAATGCTCAAAATGATAAAACTAAGGGGATTTGACATAAAATTATGGCAAAGACCAAAATGGATGAATTATGCGATATTAACCATAGAAATGACTAATTAAAGCATAAACCACATATAAAACAGGTCTATAAATGCGACTCAAAATCATCGCATCAAACTCCCCTAAGCTTGAACGTTGCTTGCCCTCGAGCAACTAATCCTTAGAATAGAATTGTAGATGTCAACTGAAAAACAACACACCAACCCCACATCCCATGTGACTCCCACTGAACATTCTCAAACCGACCTTCTCTAACCACAGAACGGTAATTACCCTAAAGGCGACAGTAATCATCAATAAAAGAAATTATCCTCCAAACAGATGAACACTATCACTTAAGGCAGTTAACATAATACAATTTGCCGATTCAACATTGGTGCATCCTGTGATCGCCTATACTACGTTGCTCGCCCTAACTACCATCTACATGGACGCAGTTCTCCTGATATTCATTAGTGAGGAGAAATTCACGGTGGCCTACCAATCCGAGCAACGGGTGGATGAAAATGGGTGGCTCATGGAAGAAAATGGAAGTATTGTACAGTTTCAACATGCATAATACAAAAATGTCCTATATGATGCAAATGCACATTAGAAATGCCCTAATGCCTAAAATTGGGTGAAATGATGCATGCTCTAACCATCTGCCTCAAAATGAGATGGATATCTAGTCAAGCTACATCATGTACTCAATTTCCTGTGATGCGAGTGATATCATGTTCCTTTCTCCCTCTTATTTCACTTCCTTCTGAATTCTTTTGTTTTTTTAATTCAGATTTTCAGAATTTTTTTCTTTAGCCCACATATCCATAATTGCTTAAGGACAAGTTTATTGGGCTATTTTCTTCATGCTTGAAAATCTTTGCAATATTTAGAAGGTATGGAACAGTTTAATTCACCTTTGAGGAAAAATTAAGATACATGGTGTATTTTATGCATGAATATCATGAGTGCAACTACATGGCATGCACCTAAAGGTAATGTGCATGAATCCCTATATTTTTTTTCTTTTATGAAAAAGTATGGAAAATATCAATGCAAGTCCTCTCTACATGCTATGCACACAAGAAGGAATTAAAACTGCACTTTACTTCCAACTCTTAGGTGGATTATGGAAAATTGAAGTGGAATGATCACAAGATTAAATGAGTGAACCTTAGAAAGATATTATGTGTCCCTCCTTACTGACCTGTGTAGTAGTTTAGAGGGTTCTCTCTCTTACATCCAATTAAGGTCTCATTACCATTTGGTTAGGTTAGGCTCAAACAACCATTACTGTCCACTTCTCATGAATCATTAGGAGTACACATGTGAAATGTTGTTTTAAAGTTGACATAATCAATCATTTTCGTAGGATGTGTCCCCCAAGGTCAACCAAAGCAAGCTATCCAAAGACACAATTTTTTTTTTTAAATTTCCCTTAAATTTCCCATGAACAAACAGCAAGATGACAAACTTTTACGACATCCACAGTTACACTAGATAACACGTGGATCCTACAAAAACTAAAAATGCAAAACATGAACAAACACTGCCAAAAACTAAAAACAATAAAAGAAAAGACAAAGCTATTCCAACTACCCCCCTAAGCTTGAATTCGACTATGGCCTCATAGTCAAAAACAAACTTAAGAGTGGAACAGAGATACCAGATCACTCTTGTGGAGGTGGAGGTGGGTACTGTGGAGAAGTGGGATCCCAAGACAGGAACTGCCCTTGGAAGTTCGGCTCATACGGGGGCATTGGTGGAGGCTGTGGATACCCACCAAAATAACCCTGACTCCAGTAGTGGTCGTAGAATGGCTGCTGCTGCTGCTCCATCCTATGCATCCGATCATGGATGCTTTCTTGACTGGCGAAAAGAAGGCGCTCATTCTCGAATATCGCCTGTTGGTTTACGAAAAGTCGGTCGGTGGTGTCTTGGATACCGGCATATGCAGCGGTGTGGCTGTGCTGCGTCTGCTGAATGTCCTGGAGCATGTTGTACATGCCTTGCATGGAGTAGGCATCCTCACTCGGCTGCGAGGGCTGTGGTGGAGGCGGACGCGGAGAAGATGATGAAGCACCTGGATTCATCCGAGGACGCTTCTGGGGTGCTACGCGTGCTCGAAGAGGTGTGAATGCCTCTTCCTCCTCTTCCGCCACCTCTTCGTCGTTGCCACCGTCGTTGCCTCCATCTTCTTCATCGAAGTCGATGGCTATGATTGGCCATCTGAAATGCTGTGCGCCCTCAATGTTGAAGACGGGATCCGGCAGTGCGCACTCCTGGTACGCTTGATTCACGTGGCAATGCGCAAATGCCACGCCATCTCGGAGAAGAATTAGGTTGGCCCGATGAAGATGTTGCAAGTTGACCTTACTTCTCGTAGTAAGAGGAGCCAGCTGACTGAGATTCAAGCCCAAGTAAAGGGCTATCCTGGTGACTAGCCCGCCGAAATGAATCGGGGCTCTCCTCGTGCTCCTCTTCACCGCCAACACTCGGTGTAGAAAGAATGCACCCCAGTTGCATTCTTGTCTCGTCAGGAGCTTGTATAAAAAGAAAAGATCAGACTCCTGGAATTTGCTCAAAGAAAGATCGCTTTGAGCAAAGATGGTTGAGCTCAGCATCCTGTGCAAGACCCGTGCAAACGGGTGCTCGAAGTTGGCTACCGCGGCGTTGTGGTAGCTCACCGACCTCCCATGCGGAACCGTCACCAACTCGGCGAAGATGGCGGCATAGTCGGTGCGGTTATCTGGCCGCCTGTAGTCGTACCGGGAGTTGTTCCAGTTGAATATGTCATTGAACTGCTCTAGGGTGATGGTGTAATCGTGGTTGTAGAGCCGGAAAGAAACCCGGCCCTTCTCCCACTCACGGTCGCTGGCGGATATCTCGTTGGGCACTACATTGACGTCGAGGGACGCCATGAATTCTGCCACCAGTTCCTTATATGTCGGCCACTCGCCAAAGAAAGGTTGACAGTCCTCGTGGCACTCCAGCTCGTCGTCACCACGGCCCGTTTCGTGTGCTTGTCCTTTGAGCACGTAGTCTAAGTTTTCCTTGAAGCCAAGATCACGGAGCATCTCCGGATCCACATACCGGGTTGGCTCGATCTTGCGCTTCATGATTTCGTCGAAGATCTTCTTCACCTCCGCAGAAGGGTGGGCAAGGCGAGGACGTGCCACCGATGATGGCGGTGGTGGCACAAACTCGGGAATGTCATCCAGATGAGCACGCGAGGAAGAGGCTCCAGCGGTACGCATTATGTTGACGAAGAGAAAGAGATTAGAAGACGAGAGCTCGGAGAAGATTGGAGATCAACTCTCCGCTCGGTGAAGATCTTTGCTCGGTGTTGCTGCTCTTTGACCTTGGATGGCTCGGGGGAGTGCTCGGCTCGAAGGAGGAAGTTCACTCTGAAGGTGTGACGTCAAATGACGTAATAACTCTCCTTATATAAAATGGGCTGGCGCTACTGTTGACCCGTCGATACCATCGACGCGGGTATATCGACGGGTCGATGGTATTGACACGACTCGATGCTATCCGCCTCCCTCGCGAGTATCGACGGCTGACGATTGTTGGATCGTGAAACCCGGATTGCTGACCTGTCGATACCATCGACGCGAGTCGATAGTATCGACGCAGCACCCGGATTGCTGACGTGGATTTCGCGATCGCCGTCGATGTCTTTGTGCGGATCGGTGACATGGATGGTCGATACCATCGACAGGAGTCGATGGTATCGACTTGGATTCATTGCGACACCGCCACTTTTTCACTTCAACCTGTGACCATGTCGATACCATCGACAAGGCCGTCGATGGTATCGAGTTGACTGAGACAAATCGCTCTGAACTTCTCCAGAGATCTTGATGGTATCGACTGATGTGTCGATACTATCGACTGTTGTTGGGCGACCTGCCTGTAGGTGTGTCGATACCATCGACAAGACCGTCGATAGTATCGACTCAGAACGAACCTTGCAGTTGTCAACCTGAACCTATGTCGATACCATCGACCAGTGTGTCGATGGTATCGACCCTGCCTCAGCCTGCACAATGAACAAACGGATCAAGATATCTTCTTTACATCAAAATTTAAACGAAATAAAAGCAATCTATGACTATAATTAAACTATCCTAATGTACCGATGGTTGGGTTGCCTCCCAACAAGCGCCCTTATTTAACGTCTTAGGCTAGACGGCTTCCCAGCATCTCATTCGTCCACAAGTGTAATGAGTTTGACCTCATTCACTTTTCTCTTGTAATTTTCACCAAAATACAGCTTTAACCTCTGTCCATTCACCAAGAACGTGGCATCTCCATCACGCACCAGAATCGCACCGTGCAGTTTAACCTCTTCCACCATGAATGGTCCACTCCACTGGGACTTCAGCTTCCCGGGATGCAACTTGAGTCGGGAGTTAAACAACAGAACGCTATCTCCCTTCTTGAACGTGCACAACTCGATATGGAGATCGTGGATCAGTTTTGTGCGCTCCTTGTATATGTGGGCATTCTCATATGCCGTCATGCGCAACTCATCTAGTTCATTCAACTCGAACATCCTCTTTCTCCCAGCTTCATCATAATTCAAATTTAGCCTTCTAAGCGCCCAATGGGCCTTGTGCTCCAATTCCACCAGAAGGTGACAAGCCCGGCCATACGCCAACCTAAAAGGCGTAGTGCCTATAGGTGTTTTGTAAGCCGTTCTATATGCCCAAAGTGCGTCCAGTAGTAGGGCACTCCAATTTTTTCTTGTGGATGCCACTGTTCGCTCTAGAATCTTCTTGATTTCCCAATTTGAGACCTCCACTTGGCCTTGTGTCTGTGGATGATATGAGGTGCCAGTGTTGTGCTTGACCCCATATTTCTTCAAAAGTGTCGAGAATTTCTGATTCCGGAAGTGTGTACCCCCATCACTTATTATCATTCGGGGTATCCAAAACCTGCAGAAAATATTTTCCTTCACAAACCTGCACACTACCGTAGAATCATTAGTCCTTGTGGGGATTGCTTCCACCCACTTCGACACATAGTCAACAGCTAGCAAGATATACAAATTTGAATTCGAAGACACAAACGGTCCCATGAAGTCTATTCCCCACAAATCAAATACTTCCACTTCCTGAAATACATTCAGGGGCATCTCTTGTCGCTTCGAAATGTTACCTGCTCGCTGACACGGGTCACATTGCCTTACAAAATCGTAGGCATCCCGAAACAAAGTTGGCCAATAAAGGCCGCTTTCCAACACCTTTGCTGCTGTTCGCGAACTGGCATGGTGTCCTCCCGTAGGCGATGCATGACAATGGTGGAGAACACTCTCGTACTCTACCTCAGGCACACACCTGCGTAGGATGCCGTCCCTGCATTGCTTCAAAAGAATTGGGTCATCCCAAAAATAGTATCTCAAAGAATGAAAGAATCTCTTTTTCTCTTGATATGACCAGTCTTCCGGGATGATCCCGCAAGCCAAATAGTTAACAATTTCAGCAAACCACAGTTCTTTAGAATTAATTTTCAAAAGCTGTTCATCAGGAAACGTCTCGGTTATGGGTATGTGCAAATCTTTTTCCTCTACCCTTTCTAACCTAGACAAATGATCAACCACTACATTTTCAATTCCAGACTTGTCCTTGATTTCAATATCAAATTCTTGTAAAAGCAAAATCCACCTAATAAGTCTGGGCTTTACATCCTTTTTCTCCATCAAGTATTTTATCGCAGCATGATCAGTCCATACAACCACTTTCGATCCAACTAAATACTGCCGAAATTTTTCAAAAGCAAACACGACGGCGAGTAATTCTTTTTCAGTAGTTGTATAGTTCAATTGAGCATCATTCAGAGTTTTGGAAGCATAGAAAATCACAGCGGGCTTATTATCTACCCTTTGCCCCAAAACGGCTCCTACTGCAAAATCTGAAGCATCACACATCAATTCGAAGGGTTTTGTCCAATCCGGCATTTGAACAACCGGGGCCGAAATCAATTTTTCTTTCAAAACTTCGAATGCATGAAGACACTTATCGTTGAAATCAAAGACCGCATCTTTCTCCAAAAGTTCGGATAAAGGTTTTGCAATTTTAGAAAAATCTTTTATGAATCGCCGATAAAACCCGGCGTGTCCCAAAAAGCTTCTCACCCCTTTTACAGAATTTGGTGGGGGCAACTTGGAAATCACCTCAATTTTCACAGGGTCTACTTCAAGACCTTTGCTAGACACCTTGTGTCCTAGCACTATTCCCTCTGTCACCATCATGTGACATTTCTCCCAATTGAGGACCAAGTGTGTATCCTCACAACGCTGTAGCACTTTGTCTAAGTTATATAAACATTCATCAAATGACGCACCATAAACCGAGAAGTCATCCATGAAAACCTCAAGACAGTGTTCTACCATGTCAGAGAATATGGCGAGCATGCAGCGTTGAAACGTCGCCGGTGCATTACATAAACCAAACGGCATTCGTCGGTAAGCGAAAGTCCCATAGGGACATGTGAACGTAGATTTCTCTTGATCCAAAGGATCAATTGAAATCTGGTTATACCCAGAATACCCATCCAGAAAACAAAAATGCGACCGACCGGCAAGACGTTCTAAAATTTGATCAATAAATGGTAAATGAAAATGATCCTTAAGAGTGGCTGCATTCAGACGACGGTAGTCAATACAAACTCGCCACTCGGTTACCAATCGGGTGGTGACAGGTTCATTCAACAAATTTTTAGTAACAGTAATTCCCCCCTTCTTAGGGACTACCTGTGTGGGACTCACCCACGTCAAGTCTGATATGGCATATATAATACCTATAGCAAGAAGTTTGATGACCTCCTTCTTCACAACCTCCATCATGCTCGGATTTAAACGTCTTTGAGGTTGAATAACTGGCTTGGCTCCCTCCTCGAGCCGTATCTTATGCTGGCAAAGTGTAGGGGAGATCCTCTTAATGTCTGCAACAGACCACCCAAAAGCTCCACGGTGGTTCTTGAGCACTATCAGCAGTTGCTCCTCCTCATCCGCACTCAAGTAAGAAGATACAATCACCGGTAACTTGTCCTTCTCAGCTAGAAAGACGTACTTAAGATGCGGGGGCAGCTGCTTCAACTCCAACTCTGGCGGACAAATAAGAGATGATTGCAGCGGTGGGGGAAGTGTACCTAAATCTTCATAATGCCTCGTATAGAAACATGGAAGCATCTGAAGCATTTTGGCGCACTCCTTGAGTGAATTACTCTGCATCCAATCATAGGTAACATTCAAAAAACAAGCCTCCAGCGGCAGTTCTGGATATGCCTCAACAACCAAAGTAGTAATCGCATCATCCTCCCAAGAAGGCGGAATGTCCTCATTCTCATCATTCGGAAATCCAACAGCTTTACATAAAGAGACAACCTTAGTTTGCTCCATGATGTCCACAGCTAAGGTTCCATTATCCATCTTACTCATCACATGAGCCATGTCCAAGAATGGTTTTCCAAGCCAGAGTGAGATGTTGTGATCCACATGTTTCACCATGTTACATTGTTCTTTTGCTTTAGTAGACGCAGTGCTAGTGGGCATGACCATCTCAAAGCGGTCATCTGCTATGCCTAAGGTCAAGCGACCTCTCCCCATCTCTAAGATCATGTCGGCTGTAGCTTGGAATGGACGTCCAAGTAACAGCTCATTGCCATGCTCATCTTGCATCTCCATAACCACAAAATCAGCTGGAAAGACAAATCGATCCACCTTTACTAAGACATCTTCGCAGATCCCATAAGGCTTCACCACAGAATTATCGGCCAATTGAATAGTCATATTGCTCGGCCGTGACTCCTTTAATCCCAACTTTTTAAATGTCGAAAGGGGCATCAAATTGATGCTTGCCCCAGAATCACATAATGCCTCTCCAAATTTAAACTTCTCGATAAAGCAAGAAATGTTGAAACATCCGGGATCCTGTCTCTTAGGCGGTAGAGTGCCCATAATGAAGGAACTCACTTGCTCCTTCAGCACCACGACCTCAGTATCTGGTATTTTCCTCTTCTTGGTGATGACATCTTTTAGAAACTTCCCGTATGACGGAATTTGCTCAATAGCTTCCAACAACGGAATATTGACCGAAAGCTTCCTAAAGCTGTCCAAGAATTTCTTAAATTGTGCATCTACCTTCCTTGCCTTTGCACTATTCGGATAGGGGACCGGAAAGGTGTGTGCCCTTTGATGGGGTGGCACATATGGTGTCATTTTCTGCGGTTCCTCCTCAGCAACCTGTTCATCATTACCATCCACGGCTATGTCTTCAACCTGCCCTGTGACTGGTGTGGGCTGCTCCGTAGTGGTTTCACCTTCAACTTTATCTTGCGGTATGCTTGTTTCATCCATTCTTGGATTCAACACCTTCTTGCCGCTTCTCAGTAAAATGGCCTTGGCTTGCTGGTTTCCCCCGGGAACATTGGTGTTCCCCGGAAAACCCGGATGTGCTAGCTTCTTCAAACTAGCAATTTTAGCTGCCATCTGCGCCATGGAGGTCTCTATGGTCCTCATTTGAGCCCCATGGCTCTGCAATGTTTGCCCAAATTGGTTCATATATTCACCTTGTTGCTTGATTTGTTGCCCGAATGTGTTCATTAACTCCTGGTTTTTCTTGATGACCTGATTGAGCAACTCCGTGCTCTTGTCCTCTGTAGCTGGTGTGGGCTTGGCTTCCGGATCCTGCAGAAAATTGTTCGGATCCTTCCATGAGAACTTTTTGTCCTTATGCCATGAGTAGTCATTGTTCCTGTACCCTTGTTGTTGTCTCATGTACTTGACTTGAGCCTCATCCTCAGACTCATTTTCTTCTTTTTGCAGTAACTTCTTTGCGAGAAGATCCATCTTCTCATTCAGCTCTCTCATTGCCTTTGATTCGCTGGCGACTCGTGCTTGCTCAACTGGACCTCTCTCTCTTTCTCCCCAGGACTGCTTTCTCGCCATGTTCTTGAGTATTTCCCAGCATCTAGTGTCAGTGTTATTTAGGAAAAATCCCGACCCAGCTGAGTCCAAATTACTCCTATCATGCTCAAAGAGAGCAAAATAGAAGATTTTTACCTGTGTCTCTTTGTCCAAACCATGATGCGGACATCTCCTCAACATAACCTGAAATCACTCCCAGGTCTCAGAATATGTTTCACCCGCCTGTTGGGTGAAATTGTGAATCTTCCTAATCATGTCGTTGGTCTTCTCAGGAGGGAAAAACCTCTCAAAGAAAACCTCCACCATATGATCCCAAGACTCCACAAATTCATCATCGAGGTTATGTAGCCACTCTCTTGCTGCTCCTGCCAAGGAACTCGGGAACAGCTTGAGGTACAAAGCATCTTGTGGAAACCTGTCTATCTTCACCATGCCACAGTTTTCGACAAACTGGATGATATGTGCAACAGGATCCTCGTTCTTCAACCCATGAAATGCATTTGATTTTACCAAGTTAATCAACGCTGGATCGATCTTGTATGTCGGTATGTTGATCGCCTGCTTTTTTATAGGCCCCTTTGAAGCTGATGAGTAAGAAGCTTTGATCTTCTCCCATATAGTCCGTGGATCGGCCATGTCTTCTGCTTCAGATTCAGAATCTATCTCTTCTTGGTACTCGTTCTCAGAATGCTCCTCGTCTTCAGGTCCCGGAAACGGAA